>JAGVSP010002441.1:0-82312 GCA_022494985.1 Micrasema minimum | reverse complement strand
GTTTTTTTGCTTTTGGGGGAAACGTAGGTACTTTCTTTTTTAAACGTGAAACGTAAATGGCACAGCCGTCTTTGGGTTTTGACAACCCCCAAATGACAGTATGAACATTCGACCGTTAATTTTTTCCTTTTTTTTCATCTTAAAATCTTTTTTTCCCCGGGGGTATTAAATTAATTCAAAGGAAAAAATAAGGCACAAATTTGGAATACTTGACGCAACGGCAATAAAAAATAAGTTTTTAAATTACAAATTTCAGGAACCTATTGAGAATTATTATAGGCAAGTTAAATGAATCCTAATATCATATCATTAATCACCAATTTACACCGGTCAATAAAAAGATGTTTTGTATGGGAGTATGGTTTGCATTTAATTGCATACTTCGGAGAGGTAATGTTAGAATCTAAAGTTGAATACATGGCAAACATTAATGACAATTATCCCCAATTTCTAATTAATATAATAAATTTTAAAAAGTGAACGAAAAATGAGAACTGGCGAATTTTGTACTATAATGGTTTATCTTTAAAATGATATTTAAACTATACCTACCTGTACCCTAATGATCCTGTATACAGTATTAATAAATATAGAGTAAATATTGAATATTTTCAAGTCTCCCAATGTACGATTTTTTTAGTCTCGTTTTATAACACTATTTTTTATTTATTTAATTGAATTACAATTTATTTTTCCACAGTTAATACTGTTTATACTTCGGGTTCTTTTTTATACCTAAAACTAATAGATTATATTGTGTACCTTAATTTAGTGGTTAGGTAATGTCCTTGAATATAAATATTTAATTATCACCATGAGATCACTATTTATTTAAGCGTAAAATAGCAAATTTAGGTATATTCTCAAAGGATCAATTCTCCCAAAATAATACGAATTTACGAAAAATGCATGAAACACTATTATAAAAAAACAGTTTACTGAAGTAATCAGTAAGTTTAATGCAATTATTTACTCGACTTAATACGTAAATTCCATTACTAAATATGATTTACCAATAAGCTGTTATCGGATTTTTAAATAATAACAACATTTTGGAGTGTCCAAATACTTGTTAGACAAAAACTCGTATTTCACCCATTAACGGGCGCTAATAATTACAAATTTGACATCTCAACAAAGACAAGAAGGTTGGAAGGGAATATGGGGGGAAGGGAATACATCAGGTGCCACTTAACCCAGCCAATGATAGGTCAAAAACCCTGTAAACAACGCCCTAGATATCCATATTCCCTTCCAAACTTCTCGTCTCTCTTGAAATGTCAAATTGTTACGGATTTGTTTATTTAATATTGAGTTTTGAAATAAGCGAATGAAGGTGGGATGAATGGCTAAAACATTTGTTAGACAAAAACCAGCATATGTTGTTGGTATGTTGTTAAGCATGTTAATTTAGGCAGAAGCCATTTGATAAAAATTATGATTGCACGTTGCGTCTGTAATAATCATCAGGACTTCATCGAAATAGCGACTAAAGCATAGCTTGCTCAGCGAAGTCGTTCAATTTAACTTGTGTAAATAAAGGTTTTTAAAAAATTGTATGATCGTGCTTAAATCTTCACCTTTTACTGATCCCCGGCTGTTTTTTACGATGCTGTTTTAGAATACCTAATAACAAAAATACGAGTTTAACATAAGGGCAGTAATTTAAAATCATATATGGCTAAAACTAAATAAGTTATCTTAAAGATTTACGACCAAGTCCCGCCCATCGTGAAAATCAGGATAAAATACAATTCAGAGCATGAAATCATTCATTTGGTATTTATTACACAAAAAATCTAATAAATATCGTTAATGGATCATCAATAAAAGAGCATACCACAGATTTTTGTCTATTGGAGCGAGATTACTCCGTCGTGTATGGAAATTATTTTTCTACCAACGCACAGCGGGTTAATAAAGATATTATTTATAATTTTTTATTAGAATTGTTTATCGGGGTCTATTGTATCTGTAATGAAATTTGTATTTTTGTTAAGACTCAATAAATAAATCTGGCGTCGAATTTTCACATTTACTATCTACTATTTAAAAAAATCTTGTAGGTTTTGTGTTCATGTTTAGCATTTTTCAGAACCGGGTATTAATTTTACTTTAATAAATTTACAAAATTGTGGCTTAGAATCCTTCCACTACAATAATTAGTCTCTTCTTTATCTTTCAGTAAATTTCGACCATTTAAAATAAATTCTGAAATTGAAATATTTGTAATATCCCCAGAATTCGCGCGAATCATAAAATAATATTTTTTGGAAAAACCATCGTATATTTTAATCAACAAAACATAGTATTTTTAAGTGTTGACAGGTTACGATAATTACACAAAAATATTGTTTGTTCATACACGTGTTTAGAAAAGAAAGGAGTTATTTGCTAATAAAATAATATAACATAATTTCGTTATTATTTTTGTCTCAGCAGTAAAGTAGGGAAGGTAAAATATTATCTTTTAAATTACCCAGGCTTGAGAAAAATCGGATAAATACATCAATAAAAACTGCGACTTTACGAGAAAACCAAAACATTTAAAATCTTTTTTTTTACCGTTTTAACTGCTTTAAAGTCACTGCTGTGTCATTTTTCAGTCCAGCACAATTCATAGATTCAGTACTGGGAAATAGGTAGTGAAAAATACAAGGTTATACTCGACCCAATGCTTTCACATAGAAACAAAGACAACCTAGGTATTTTTTGAACATAAAATATGTCATATGTGATGGGCTGGCGTTGAAGCGTACGAATGATCATCTTGCCTTGTAACTAATGCTCAAGATTCACTGCACTTGGTGTAACGATACAGAGCCCTATGCACCATTGGGTGCGGATATGTGAAAGTAGTAGTAGATCTTGAACATTATTTTATCGAATTGCCCACTGTGTAACTAAGCCACTATTCATAGTAAACTCGGTAGCCATACGTCCATTTTCATATTAATTTTATTCATAACTGGTTCATTAAAGCCGAGCTGTCTATTTCTAAAGCAGTTGCCTCTGATTTATGGCTTTAGTGTCTAAATTACTACTAAACATGTGGACAGCGGACTGTTATTATTTAGAACCTATTTATTACACCATGTAAAAGCTTTAAGCTCCAAAATGAAAGCTCCCTGTTTAGACCTTAATGAACACAAATTTCTTCGGGCGAATCGTCTGATGAGGAACCTGTAAAATACAAAACAAATAACATACGTACATACATGCATTACTAATCATTTTATTTTGTACTGATATTGTTTGTTTGTGGAAAAGTGTGATCGCAAAATGGAACCTGAATCAATACCTACGTTCACTAGAACTAATTTTTTTTTTAACAAAACGGTGTATAAGCGGAAAACCAGTGAGTCTACATCATATTTGAAGTCGATTTTGTAGAATAAACTTTAAAATCGTCATAAAATATCATTTAATTCAGTCAAATTAATACTAACCATAAAGAAAACCAAAACAAACAACCGCATTTTCATAAGAATTTCTGTAATTTTACTTAATCTACAGTTATTTATGAGGAAAAAAAAATATTTTTTTTAAACACAGTTTGTTATTACTATTATAGAAATAATTAAGTAGATATTTTCGTTGCAATGTGTTTGTAATTACCAACACACTTAATTTTTTTAAATAATTAGATTTATAAACGGATTTTTATCATAAATATTAACAAAAAGGCATCGAAGAGAATTTCTGTTACACGTACTTAATACATACAGGTATAAAATGTTCTTTCGTGTTAAGTATAAAACATAATAAAGTGCATGATGGTCAAAATGGAAAAAGATGACTATAAGTTTTAGGTTCAGAACGACAACTGTTGATTCTTCTCTCTCTATCCCATAGAACGCTGCAGAAGCACTTCTCTGGAACCTTGATAATTTGTTGCATGAAGGAAATATGATCAGTCTTGCGCTTCAGTACCAGTCAAAGGTTTCTTCAAAATTAAACTTCAACATATATTTCATTTTAACCTCTGTGGGAATTGAACCCAAAACCTCATACATGGTAGCCCAACGCGCTAACGACTGCACCACGAAGCACCACGAGACACTTTACAAATCCTTCGAACAAGAATTTCAGAGAAGTGACAATCCATACTTGAAAAATACTACCGTGTCTAGGTGACTAGTTACCCACTACGTCATTCACAATGTCATCAATAGGCGTCTACGTCATCACTAGACATCTACGTAACACATTTCGTGTATTGACAAAAGTATGAGAACATTGGATTTTTTACTGAGGACAATAAAAAATTTCGAATCTATGAAAACTATGAAAATTTTGTACATTGCTTTAGTAAGAAGTCAGCTTGAATATAACTCGGTCATTTGGTCTCCTTATTACAGGGTTCACGTAAAGAACATTGAAAGAGTCCAACATAAATTTTTGCGCTTATATTAATTTAAATTCAATATTCCTATTCGCTGCCTTAGTTCTTGTATGTTCCATTAACCATTTCATAAATTTTGCAAGAGACGTTTTATTTTGTTTTTACAGGTGGATCCTAAATGATCGCGATTTCGGTAATTTTTATTCGCATACACTATGTCATAATATATACGAAACGAAATTACTTAAGTCGTAAATCATTAAGGGTCTATATGTAAAAAGAATTACAACTTTTTAAATAACTTTTTGAATATACAAACATTAGAAAATAGAAGGATATTGAATGATTTGCTCTTTCTGTTCTAAGTATTAAAATCTATGTTTGATTGTTGTCAACTAACAAATTTAATTAGTATACGAGTGCCTGGTCGAGTTACCCGTAGTAATGCACTATTTTACTGTAGCCAATCATTGACCAATTACAGTGCTAACTCACCTATACGACGAATGCACGCACTGGCTAACAAGTATACTAACAATATTGATTCAACACAAATCTAGTGCATTTTAGGGAACAGTGTCTGGATGCCATCTCTGGCGGTAACGAATAGCTACCTACTGTGTAATCATTTAAAAATGTCTATGTAAAAGCCTTATGGGCGTAACAACAATAAAAAATTAAAACATTTAAAAAGTACTGGAGTCTTTAGACGGTGGAATTTTAACCCTAGGAAGCGTATATTTTTAGGACATATGTATTCTTGTTTAGACACCTAATAAATCCATGCGGTAAAAGACTTGCGGGCTTATTAAAAATAATATTTTGGTGCACTAATCAATCTTCTATCAACAATATTTAAAAGTAATGAAAATCAATGAAACTAATTTTTTTTCTCAAAGTTCATCTTAAAAATACAACTACAAGTACCTACTAATAGGTCAATACTATTTAAAATGCTTGTCTATGTGGTAAATTGGGATAAGAAAATAATTAGTGAATATTTGAATTGTGATAACATGTTTTATCGACATGACACGCCTATATAAATGGGACGACTATCAATTAAACAATTATCTATGACATTACGCAAACGCTTATTTAATTCGTAGAATAACAACTTAAAGGAATTAAATAGTATTATATTTTATTAATTACTGATATAATTTTAAGCTATAAATAATTTAATTTTTTTTTTAATAAAATCGTGGATATTGTAATTTTATGGTGAATCGGGTTGTGGTCTAGTGATGGATTTCAGGACTCCGGATTAGAATTTCTAGGTTTGAATCCCGCAAGATTATTATACATGGTGTAACAAAACTCGTAGTACAGCCCGAAAACTGGTGAATCTACATCATATATGGGGTCCAATATGTAATATGTCTTTTTAATTATTATTATTTTTCTTTTCATAAAAGCGTCATTAGTAACTACCGCAGATTAATTAAAATTGCACAAATTCACATTAAAATGCTGCTTTTGATTTTGTTTTATTTATGGATACTATTAATTTGACTAAATAAATTATTTTACCTTGTTGTACTACTCATATTTACTACTTACTATTATACCTTATACTACCTATATTTGCCTTACTATGATTATTAATTAGATTATGTATTTTTAGCGTAACCTCCCTCACCAAGCACAAGAGCTGGTCTTTTTTATTGGTGAGGTATAGCGTTATGATTATTTTGTATAATTATTGTGTTATTAAGCTTTGTAAATTCGATAATGTATTAAGTAAATAAATATTAAAATAAATAATTTTAAAAAAGTTTGATAGCAATTTGCAAAAAATTATCGAAAAAAAAGTCAACTTCGTACTCATTTTTCTCAAAAACTATGGGTCAAAAAAAAAATTATTCTACAGAATCGACTCTAAATATGATGTAGATCCACTGGTTTCCCGCTTGTACATCGAGTTTGATTACACCATGTATAAGTTCATATGTACGTAAGTTAGCTTAATGTTGATATTTTATGTTTTTTTTATTTTTCTAAAAGGTTTGTCATTATTTGTAATATCATAATATACTATAAATCGCACAATTATCGTACAGAATCAGAGAACACAAGAAGAAAAATCTCTTTGTACTAAAATATAGAAATAATACGCAAATCGATTGTTATGAGAACTTAGTATAATCTACAACTCTATGAAAATTTTCTTTTCTTTTCCTTCCGTCACGTCTCATACTACGATTACATGGATGGGCAGGAAGAAAAAAGATGGCAATATGTTCGTCAGACATTACCTACATAATATATTTTCGATCTCAATCATTGCAATAATTATCTTAAGAGACGTACCTATACCTACTTCTTTTAAAAAAGGACCAAGTTACCGATGCACGACGCCGACGCACTCAATCGGTTTCTGTTCATTATTATTTTATTATGGATACTTAATATATTTTTTCGTATAAATATAAATAAGTTTATTTGTAATATTACTATATTATTTATTATTATATACATAATCAGTAATCATAGACCTGTTAAGTTAAAACTAGACAAGCTATTTTAAAGAGAGCTGACAAAATTTTGTGTTACATTTAATTTGTATTTTGCAGTAAAAAAAAAGACATCTATATCTATCTTCCGCTAATTTTAATTATTCTGTTTCCCTCTAACAAGTTGAGATTTAGTCCATGGACTCAATCTTCCTAGGTGTCCTAGGACTAAGACATGACAAGGAACGGAAGAAAATAGTCTATCTTTGTGAAATAAACATAATTGAGTAGGTATTATACTATCCCAATCGCCGCGTGTGATGCGCGCGCAGGAACTGTGTGAAAAAATGTATGAATTTAGCGCACAGTGTGAATTTGACACTTTTGCGTACAGTTTTTTAATCCAGTTTTCGATTTATACGGGACAGTTTGCAAACTGCACAAAACACTATAATGTCCCGTATAAAGTGCGCCTAAGTTCTTGATTTTATTAATTTATTTCACGGCTAGCCCCTGCTCCGCGGGGATGTGACCTCGTGGTATATTCATTGATTAGCACTCGACCACAAGTGTGAACTTTATGTTTATGGCTTTTCTCTCCGTGCTTCCCATCGTAGGTACATATATTAATTTATATTAACATCAAATCCAGAATACTTTGCGTGTGGGTGCTAATTATTACTTTTCAGAAGAACTCGCACCTAGTAAGATACATGACATGGCGAATATAATATTATTATAGGGTGCTTTTAAATAAAAATGGACACACTACAGAATTCTTGAAGATCATCAAATTGGTGAAAATGCGTTTATGGGTACCTCTTGTGGTGATATTGCTTTATGTGGGGTGCACAGAGAGAAATGAAAGAGTACTTACAGTTTCTAGTGCACATTTATTACACATAGGAATGAAATACAATGAAAACTTAACTAATTAAACTATGATTGACATGAGTTATGAAAATAGAAAAGTACGAAATGAATTTAGATTGGCACACAATTTGGCGGCAAGAAATTTGTACAAAAGCGACGTGGAGTCACGATGAAGGTTAAAAATGGTTCTCGTCGTTGTTCGATAGCGTTCGGCGGAGTTCGGTAGATTTTGCTTCGTCTCGCGTCGCCCGCGTGACGTATTTCTTCCGCCACACGTTCTTTGAGAGAAAACAACAAGGATTTTTTTTTAAAACCTAGAATCATCTGCAAATTTATTCGATTTCCTGTTGAAAAAAAATTTCGATATATATTTCATTTTTATATCCCTACAGAGATGAGGTAGAATTTTTTCAAGCTCAGGAATATGGATATTCGAGCGTTTACAGGACTTATGACCTGTCCTTGGCTGGGTTAGTAAAAATGAAATATATACCCACTCTTGGGATAAAATCCAGATTTGTGTACAAGTATTTGAACACGCCCAAAATGTTGTAAGTATAAAATATTTCGGCAATATTTGAATAGAGAATTGCATCCATACCCACATCTAATGATCTATAGGGCACTGCATTGGCACATCAAGTGCTATGAGTCTTGATCACTTGTTACATAAAGAAAAGAAGATCGCTTTAGAACCAGTCCAAAGTATCTATCACACATGCATGTGAAAAATCACAATAAAATAAAATATTTCATGTTAAACCTGTCGAACCGGCGACCCGCGACCCTATGCATTATTGCCCTTTGTACCATTAGGTGCGGATAAGGGAAGTAGTAGTAGAGTAGACAGTACCAAATGAGAGTTTGGGCCTTATCTTATCCGCTAGAGAATGTTCCCAATAATAATGTGTCGCCCACGCCACACCAGTCGTGTAAAGTGTAGAAAGCCCATTCCGAAATATGTAAGCATAATCTATCCCATTAACAAATGTTCTCCCGCTTGAGAAATCCTAATTGACAGTAAAATTACAGAAACGAGCGTAAATTGTTAAAAATGTCCCATTATGTCTGCGCTCCGCTACCTGACGTGGTTAAGAGGTGAGTCGGCACCAACCAAATGCAGGTCTCAGAACTGGGGCGTTGCGTTAATTAGTGCTTGCCCATGTTGATCGCGGGCGCGGTGGCATGCGCGCTCACGAAATATCAAACACACAGCATAATATGCAAGTGTTTACGTACAAAACGCAGGTGCGGTTGTATATTATGCTGTGTGTTTGATATTTCGTGAGCGCGCCCGCCACCGCGCCCGCGATTAACGTGGGCAAGCACTTAGACTTATTTAAACGTGAACTTTAGGTAAATAACAAGTGAAAATACAAATGTTAGGAATTTTTGTTAATTAGGCTCTAAACCTTAATTGAATATAACGAGATAAAATATTTTGTTTCAGTAACCAAATATTGTGACTAAATTTAGGATTCACTTCATATAATATATAATATAATATGCTTAGTGAAAGTTATTATGTTATTTTCGTTCTCTTTTCTCATAAATGGTTGTATTTAAATCGTGGATTGAATAATATTACCTAATAAGGCAGTAAAGAGTATTTATTATATAATATTATGAAACTCAACTGAATAAATAAATAAATGTAATTTTATATCAACAATTAGTTGAATTCGAAGAAACAAACAATTGTTTTTCTGGTAAACCACCAACGGGCATATTAACAATTCCCTAAAAAACGTCACGGGCAGACTCCTGAAAATACGGACTGTTCATACAAATACGGGGCGTCAAGTGGATCTAACTTGGCGGCCGATTGCTTGACTTGGAGATTTGTAGTTTGTGGCATACATGTGTTCCACATAGGGAGCGGATATGGAATGATAATGACGACTTTTAATTTTGTAAACATTAATTTTTATTCTCCTTTAATTGTCGTTTAAAAGCTCCCCTCTTAAATCCAACCATTCTGAGAATTCACTAATGAAATAAAATCAAAATATTTCGTAGCTTATTTTGATACGGTAGCGATAAGATTATCGAATTTACATAAAACAGGCTTTTTTCTTTCGAAAATTCTTCAGCAATAATTAACACGAACGTTAAGCAAAGCTGCGTCTAAATAAACTACTGTGGACCTTTAAGTTTACATTACAAATCGTTCAAAACAATATTTATATATTTTACTTCAGATGTCCTATTCCAAATAAAAACAAAAGACCGCACAACTCTACTAGAAGCTTTTCCGGTTTCATAAAAACAGAACTTCTTACTATAAAATTTGAATATTTTTAAAATATATGTTGTTTACTTAATTACTTAACTTATTCGCTAAGCAAAAACACACGAAACCATACATTTTTGTATATCTATTCGTATATAATGACTGGAAATGCACGAAATTCACTTTACAGAAAAACCACGAAATTTGTGGTTTTAAGACACTCTTTAGAAACAGAAAATCAAATCCCGTGAAGTTTTATCTCGCTTCCACTTGTGGAAGTCTTTCTATCTACCTAGATTATTTTTTTCGTGAATTATTTAAATGATTAACGTTAATTGAATGATTTATATACCACAATTTTTATGAAAAATCACCCCAATGGCGATGTACACTGATATTACTGAATCGAAGGTTAAAAACACACTTATTGTATGACTAGAACAGCGCAAAATTCAGTTTTAAAATTTAGATCATTTATAGATGTATGTGTGTTACAAAATGCGGCGTCAATTTAGTACAAAATACAATAAAATTTTAAACTACGCATATACTCAAAAATACTTAAAAGTTGTCATACTTATAACAAGTAAGCATCCTTTAACTGATACTGAAGCGTAAAGCTATCTTTATATGGCGCAGTTTACTACACAGTTTTCTGTGCAGTCTGAAAACGGTCCCGTATAAAGGTAAAACTGCATGAAAAACTGTGTGCTAGTGTCAGATTTAAGCTGACATGACAGTCAATGTTTTTTATGTAAACGTTTAAATAGACATTGGTTTATTGTATGCTTTTAAATACGTAAAAAAACAATAACATATATACATAATTAGCTAAATATACAATTTCCTGAGAGCAAACATACGATAATAACTTACAATCGCGTTTCAAAAATACACATATTTAGCGTGTCTTTTGACAGAAGTTTGACAGACTGCACAGTTTTCTGAACAAGAAACTGTGTAGTTTTCTGAACAAGAAACTGTCTCATATAAAGTGGGCATAAGACTTCTTACCTTCATGTAATAAAACGATCAAGATACACTGAACTTGGTGTACCGATGCAGTGCCCTATGCACCATTGGTGCAGACAAGGAAAAGTAGTAGTAGCAGTAGAAGTCTTTTAAGCAATATCTAAATTACAACCTGATTTAACTAATATCTAAAAAAAATAAAAAAATAATGAAAAACAAAGCAAAATAAGCACCTACCTAATAATAAATCCTCTCCACTCGTACTTCCAAAACTGTTTTCCATATCCCACTTCCCATAGACTAATATTTTCTAGTATTATTTTAATTTTTGTTGTAACATCATGGCAAGCGCTATCTGCCCACCAATCTGAGCTGCGAATAGTGTCAGACCACTCTGTTTCTGGTTGGTTGGAAGATATTGCTTTTTAGCAATAAGCCCGCCAGCCTACGCTTTAATACAAGAAGTTAATAAAATAAATAAGTTTAGGTATTTTGGGGAGCTTTAAAACTGATAGTATTTTAATCTTCAATCTACATGGCATTATCTTGCCGATAATATCGTAAATTGAGTAATTTGAGTAAGCGTCTCCAGAAATGGCTTCTGACGATCGTAAAATACACACTGACGTAAATAAATATGTAAATATTTCCCAAAATGATGGATGGCCAGAGTCATGCTAATTTTTCGCATCGTGTGGTCCAATCTCCCGGGAATTCAAAGCACAAAACTGATTCATTTTGTAACATTATAATAATACCAACAATTATAATTATAATAATTTGAGTTGTGGTAATTGTGGTAATTGTGGTTCCATAATAATGTTAATAACTACAAAAATTACTACTTTCTTTACTTCTAAGTTTAAGACTCACTCTAATCTTCAGAATGTGTGGTATTATTTTAAATCCAATAATTTTTTTATAAGAAATCTATGCAATCTTATGATAATTGCACACATTTCAATTTATAAATAATATTTTCGATAAACCCTAAGCAGCTTGTGCTTGAAAATAGGAATAAAGTACTGGATTCAAAAACCACGACGCACTGTGCCACCACCCGTTACTATGGTACCGTTTACCGCAAAATACGAGACAAATAAAACGATTCGAATAAATTTTTCGAAAAAATAGTGCTTTGTAAATCATGAAGAAATAAATAACAAATAATAAAGTTTTGCTCGTGGACCGAAAATTCTTCTTTTATGATATTCTAATGTTCTAAGAAATCCTTTTTGGCTTTTCCTTATAAAATAAACCTATGTTTTTAATACTACTACAACTCTCCCTCATTCGTACCCAATGGTGCATAGGGCACTGAACTGGTACACCAAGTGCAGTGAATCTTGATCTTTTGTCACACGAAGACAAGGAGATCAGTCTTACGCTCCAGCGCCAGTCCAAGTAATCACATATTAAATATATTTATGTGAAAATTACGTTTAAATAAATATTATATGCGTATTCAATAGAAAACGGCAGAGTTCAGAAAGAACTGGGAGTGCGGATGGAGTAGCGGGCGCCGCATTCAACAGTATGAAAGCTGCCTGGAGATCGGATAATTACTCGATCAAAACAAAATTCCGCCTTTATAACTCCTGCATCACACCTGTTCTCCTCTATGGCTGCGAATCGTGGCACCTAACCAGGGCCCAAGACAGCAGACTTCTGAGTGCAGAGAATAGGTGTCTTAGAAGAATATTAGGTGTGCGGTGGTTTGACTTCGTAAGGAACACAGAGGTGAGGCAACGGACACAGCAACCCTTGGTATCTACTGTCATCCGGCGAAGGCGTTTCGGCTGGCTAGGCTATATACTACGTGCGCCTCCCGAGAGCCTTAACCATGCTTGCCTATTTTACAAGGCATCAGGTTCTCGGCGTCCTGGTCGTCCACTGTTGACAATTCGTCGGCAGTTTGCGTCAGAGCTGCGGGACATGGACTTGGCTTGGGAGGATGCACAGGAGATGGCAGCCGATCGCTTGGCCTGGAGGCAGTTTTTGGATTCCATATGCCCCACATAGGGAGCGCATATGGTATGATGATGATGATGTATTCAATAGTACCTATTATATATTTTTTAAATAAAATAATCACACCTGCAAAACATTTTTATGTATACCTTCAAAAACCTATTCAATTTCAAGGCATAGGATAGTATTTACCTAGCAATAAAAAACCGGATGGTTTTGGTAAATTTTGTCTAAAATTACTCCAAATAAAGGATTTACTAAGCCACACACCTACGCTATTATTACCCAATAAATATAAACATACAAGAAATGGTTTCTTGTGCCTAACATACCGATATCTCCACTATGAATGAATCCTTTCCGTCTATTTCTATCTTTAATAATGACCCTTTTATCATCATTATTGGTTTAAAGTATGATGCTCAGCGTAGGGCCATTGATTAAAAGGAAGGTTGGGACTTGACTAAATAATATAATAATATATTCCCGTACCTCGGAATCAGATCCGAACCAGGGTCAGTCATAATTCGGACCACCCTGATACCGAATGAGCGAAGAAAAAACACAAAAAAAACGAAATCGTCTAAAAAGCCCACACGTTCATTGATGTTTCATTTTGGGGTGTTTATTTTTTTTTGTGTGAGGGGACCGTAAAATGGCGTAGCTGGGTATCACGTCTGTAAAAGGATTAATTTACCAAAATATATTTTTTATATTGGTAATAAATAAACACACGTGTAATTAATTTTATTATTATAAACAACATTTTGAGTGTGTCCAAATACTTACTCTACCAAAGACAAAAACTGGATTTTCAGTTTTGGAACTGCTTTCAAATAGTCGGAAATAACTGTGCCAGAAAGCAGGAAACAAGTTGTGTTGGAGAGGGATTCGAACCAAGAGATTCTAATCCGGAGTCCTCGAATCTACCACTAGACCACAACCCGGTTTGATAAAAAAGTTTGTTTTTTTTAGTATTTGGATGTACCTACTTAAAATGGTATTCCTATATTTTTTTTACATATTCTCTAGATTAATTCCCTTGTTTTAAAGTTTAAAACAATTAATCCAGGCATGAATTATTAAATTATATGTAAAACTCATTAATACTTTATTAAGTAAAATCGTGCATTTGCTTCCGGAATTATTAATGTAGTACTCTTTAGAATTATATTAACAACAAAATTTGTCAAGTCATCATTATTTTTCTATGCACTTGTATGCCACACGCATCGGTTTTACAAAAATATAAACATATCCATTTTTGCGGTTTTACCTTGAACAAATAATACGCATGACCGATAAAATACTATGCCTACTTAGCAAAAAAAGTGAGTCCCCGTTTTGTGTATATATTTATAAGGAAAGTACATGAAATTTTATAACGCTTTCTGAAAATAATGTTAATTTTGTTATAAAATTTTAATGACTACAAAATGACGCAATTGACTGTACCTAAGTACATATATATAATGTTATTATTACTCATAAGTAAAAAATATTGATTCAAGGGCCTAATGTACACATATTTTTAGATTTTGTTTACGTACATTATACACCGTTTCCCACGATGAGACCGCGAAACTCCAGAGGGTGATTATTCATGATATTCTGAGAAAAAAATCTTAATAAAGTTTTTCAAAAAACTCAATTCTAATTTCTAAAAAAAATGATTAAAATATGAATAAAAATTCACGCGTGTAATACCGTCCATTTTTGAACTGGCTCACACCACGTGACCTGCACCAATTTCAGATATGAAATATCGAATTTTGAATGTTCGTTCGGTGACCAGAGCGGGACCCCCTCTCCCCGCCCCACCACCACCCCCGCCACCGCTAGCATTTCAAACAGAAGCCAGTATTACATAGTCGCTTTTTATTAATACTTTTTTTTAAATTAATTATTAAAAATGCCCGGATCAAAAAACTTTATAAGGATTTTTTTCTCAGAATACCATGAACAATCACCCTCCGGAGTTTCGCGGTCTCATCGTGGGACACGGTGTATATATATTTTTAGTTTCTGTAATGCGTAACAATTTTTTTTTATTCACAGCATGTAATATTCATGGCCTTCTCAGAAATTAGTCTTTTTATTATGCTGTTTTTTAGGCTTCGCGTTGCCGAATCTATGTATCTCCAGAGCTATGCAAGATAGACATTGCAATGTGCTCCGAATCGTCGCCCGTCGGCATAACTAAACCCAAAAACAGTAGCTCAATCACAGATGACAATCGACGTGCTAATAAGCGACGTGATAACGATTTCTCACCATGGATGTTTAACGTTTTCGCGATCACAATGGAACATCCGTTAAAAGTTATCGATCGGGATTATTAACTTACTAACTAACTAACTAACCATCACGCCATTTCTCCGAAGGGGTAGGCAGAGAGGATAGAACGCCACACCACTCTGTCCTGGCATACTTCTCTTGCTTCCTCCATATTCATACATCTTCTCATGCACGCACGTCGATTATTCCGACTTCTAACATGCCCACTTTCAAGCACTTGTTTTACTTGATCACGCCATGTCTTTCTCGGCCTTTCTCGACTTCTACATCCAGGCACAGTCGCATCATATATTTTTTTAGCCGTTCTTTCATCATCCATTCGCTCTACATGCGATAATGATAATGCTTCAACATTAGTGCACCTATCATACATAGTTTTACCACACATTCGCCTGAGATATCGCATTTCAACTGCATTCAATCTACTTTCATCCTTATTTTTCCAACTCCATGCTTCGCTCTCATACATAAAGGTTGGTACCAGAACTCCATTATGCACTGCCAATTTAACCTCTTTTGATAAGCACTTATTAGATACTACCGATTTAAATATAGAAAATACGTCAAAACTGTAAGTAAAGTAAAATAATTTAGTTTTATAGAGTTTTAATTGTTTGTGCATAATTTATAATGCCATTTATTTGCTTTAAATCAATTTGAGTAAGCAATAAAACGAAACAATTGTCAAAGTATGCCTTTCATCTATGGTGCTTGGCAACGCGACCGTGATATGAACGTATGTTTATTGTGTGATCGGTCCCAATTCTTAGCACGTTTTTAAGCACGTCGACAATCATCTGTGATTGAGCTACAGGGCGGAAAAACATCTGTAGCATGTAACATGTTGGCAAAAATATAAATAAATGTTTTGAAATCTAGTACCTACATCTTTTCATCGTCATTAAAATAATTTCTAAGTTAAACGGAATTCCGACAAAAGAAAGTAGGAATTAAGAATAATAAGTAATTGGCAACTTTATTAAAGTGCCATTATTTTAGTGATGGATCGCCCGCCCTAAGGACGCTTTACAATCATTAAAAAAAAAATCATAACAATACCTAAATTACATGAATCTAAAGCTGATTAAAGTTTTGTTCAGGTACACGTCAGATTATTTAATAATTCTTCGCTCTGTCTGCAAATTAAATTACTGTAAAATGTCAGACACGAAAGCAGGTTTAGTTGAAATAAGATGAAAAATCATGGCCCTTTGTGGGTTCCGATGAAGTTGTTATTCATGAACAAAGGACGAATGGACCACCACCTTCCTATTTTTTTCCGGATTGGCATGGGTCAATTAGCCGGAATCATTTCGTTACTTCTTGGGTGGCAGTTCCCGAGTCTTTTAATAATTTATCTATAATAAAGTATTTGTTAGTAAAAAAAATGTAGCACTAATCCTTTTTATGGACAATATATCGTCCACATCGTCTTAAAAGTTTTTTTAATGCATCAAATTTTCCTTACTTTTTATAGTGTATACCTAGTACCTACCCATAAAAAAATCGTGTTAAAATGTGCGTGGTAATCTACACACATTCTACACGAAAAATGCCGATAAAAATGGAGATGGCAGGTACTATGAATTGACTGGGATGAAGAATTAAATTGAAATTTTTTATGTAAATTTCTCTTGAAAATTTATACATTTTTACACTTACTTAACAAAATTTTGGTTTATTCCGCCTTCAAAAGTATGTGTTGTTTTCATAGAAGAAAGATGTTTAAGAATGACGTTATTGTGAATTTTTATAGTGGAAATTATGCTTTACCTATGTACTTACATCTTTTCGTCGTAGATCGCATTAAAGAGCAAAAGTTTATCAAAAAAATTACGAGTAAAGTTTACGCAACTATCATCTGTTAAATAACACGGAAAACATTTTGAATGCTTTAAAACAAGACGACGTACTCTGGTTTATTACTGAGAAATAAAACACAATATACCCCTTTCGTTTGTCCTGGGAGAGCAATAAAGAACGTCAGAGATACAGTGTTCTGATAGTCGAGTAACTTTACTCTTTAACCAGCAGCCGAAGTTTAAAATGAAAAGATTCATATCTTGGACATTTTTATTCCTGCCCTAGAGGCAATCGCCTCGGAATTATTTCTTAGTTTAACTATAAACAGGATTTGTATTCAGAAAAAAATCATTATATTTATCTTCGGATTAAAGTGAACGTGGCCGATCATTGAATGATCGAGAGGCTTTGATTTCACTTTACCGGTAGATCTTGTGAAGATTTAAGATCCAAAGCTGGATCTCTCTAATGGCGATGATTACGTGGGTATTATACCCAAATGTCTTAATTACCTAACGCGTTGAAATATTGTTATAATACTCAAGATTCTACCTATTTCCATGCTTAAATTTCATTGTAAGGCTTACTTATATAAGACTTAATTACTTTGTAAATTTATGAGCTTCCTTTGAATTATTGGCATCGCTGAGGTCTGAGGTCTCTTATGATATAATATGTAATGTGTTGTAGACATGTACACATGGATTGTCTCTATTGAACGTATATTTGAAGGCACCCGGACGAGTGGTAGGTACTCGTCAAAGGCAGGATTTAGGGGATGTAGAGGACTGAATAAAGAATAATGAATAGTTGAATAGAAGAAGTACTGCACTAACCTTGTTATTGGCTTGTTGAATACTTGTTCCCGCTCTCCATCTGGTATATGGCTGGCGGTCTCTATATGCTGGAACCACTAAATATTGAACTGGAAGCTTGTGGGCACTGCACTAAGCTACTAATTAATGTTCAATAAACGTAAAATGTTAAATTATATAAGTATTTTCACTGGTCGGGAAATGATGATGGCTTCACGTCGATTTCGTGAACTCTATTCTGAACGTAGGTTTCGTTCACACTGCAGAATGCTATGGCTGCGTGAGGGGGAGGTATGGAGGAGGAGAATAGGTGATCAAAAGGTGACAATAATCTTCGGGATGGATAATATGGAATGACGATGTATTGGTCCGAGCAGTATATCCGTTCCAGGAGTGAATAAGTTGACATGTCAACTTGCATGTATTTTAATTTTCATCAGTATGTTTGGTATTCCAGTATGTTTGGTATTCCAGTATGTTTGGTATTCCAGTATTTTTGGTATTCCAGTATGCTTGATATTCCAGTATGTTTGGTATTCCAGTATGTTTGGTATTCCAGTATGCTTGGTGTTCCAGTATGTTTGGTATTCCAGTATGTTTGGTATTCCAGTATGTTTGGTATTCCAGTATGTTTGGTATTCCAGAATGCTTGGTGTTCCAGTATGTTTGGTTTTCCAGTATGCTTGGTATTCCAGTATGTTTGGTATTCCAGTATGTTTGGTATTCCAGAATGCTTGGTGTTCCAGTATGTTTGGTATTCCAGTATGTTTGGTATTCCAGAATGCTTGGTGTTCCAGTATGTTTGGTATTCCAGTATGTTTGGTATTCCAGTATGTTTGGTATTCCAGTATGTTTGGTATTCCAGTATGCTTGATATTCCAGTATGTTTGGTTTTCCAGTATGCTTGGTATTCCAGTATGTTTGGTATTCCAGTATGTTTGGTATTCCAGAATGCTTGGTGTTCCAGTATGTTTGGTATTCCAGTATGTTTGGTATTCCAGTATGTTTGGTATTCCAGTATGTTTGGTATTCCAGTATGCTTGATATTCCAGTATGTTTGGTATTCCAGTATGTTTGGTATTCCAGTATGTTTAGTATTCCAGTATGTTTGGTTTTCCAGTATGCTTGGTATTCCAGTATGTTTGGTATTCCAGTATGTTTGGTATTCCAGTATGCTTGGTGTTCCAGTATGTTTGGTATTCCAGTGTGTTTGGTATTCCAGTATGTTTGGTATTCCAGTGTGTTTGGTATTCCAGTGTGTTTGGTATTCCAGTATGTTTGGTATTCCAGAATGTTTGGTATTCCAGTATGTTTGGTATTCCAGTATGTTTGGTATTCCAGTATGTTTAGTATTCCAGTGTGTTTGGTATTCCAGTATGTTTGGTATTCCAGTATGTTTGGTATTCCAGTATGTTTGGTATTCCAGTATGTTTGGTATTCCAGTATGTTTGGTATTCCAGTATGTTTTCTATTCCAGTATTATTATCTACGGTAAAAAATTTACACCTGATATTTGGTACCTATCTTTTTGGTACCTTTATGAGATCGATACTGGACTTGGAGTAACAATGCAGTGCCCTACGCACCGTTGGCTGCGGATAAGGGAAAGTTCTAGTAGTAGTAGTATAAGATGGAGTTTTAATTTTAATAAACTTTATGAGATGTGAGATGGGTAGAGGTATTAAATTTGTAATGCTATTAGTATGCAACGCCGCTATTTTCAATGCCTACATGATGAGATTACTAAAATGTGAATTAATTATTTTTATTTCATTCATTTGGCCCCTACACATCATCCCCGGCTTCCAACTCTTTCAGCCATCTCCTTCATCACGCTGATATTTATCGGAAGAACTTTTTTTGAATACACTCCCTCCACTAACGATTGCGATGGAGTGATTGCTACCATGTGTGTAGCCTGAAGCCAGCTTTGCAAACTTCCATGCTTGGAGGTAGTAATAAAAAAAAAAAACAAATTCTGATAAACACGTAAAAGTAAATTTGACAAGTTTAGCACGAGATATTTCAATCTCAAGTTCTCAATTCGCGGTAAGTGCGGGTAATTTTGTGATAATTGCGGTCCTCTGGCATGTCACACCAGCTAGTGTCAATTACAATAAATTACCTTCTTCGTGCCTCGTCTTGTTTTAGAGATGCAAATAACTGGTAAGATAATAATCGATTCTGATAACCAAGTATTGTGATTAATCGAAAAAATAATTTTGCGGTTATTCATCGATATTGTTTCAAATATTTTGTTTTGTAAAAGGCTTTTAATATTGCTTTCGCCGTAATTTTTATTGAAAAAAAAAATGTAAGGACGTATTTAAAAAATAAATATAAGCACCTACCTACCGAATATGTAAATACTTGATAACGTCTAATAAATCGATGAACGCCGGCTGCAGACACGAAAAAGCATGACTCATTTTCACGTTCCGCCTGAGCCGAGTGTGCAAGCGAGAGCGCGGAACAAGCGATAGAGAGGCACACGATCGGCCTAAGCGTTCGGTTTGTGACGCATATATCTCTCTTCCACTCCATCGGCCGATGCGTCCGAGTAGAAGGGAGACAGCAGCAGCACACAAGCTACAAAGTAAAAGTGAAATTAACGAGTGCAAGAAATGTTAATTTATGGAAAAAAATGTAATTTTCAATTAACTCCTAAATAATGATAATTCAGTAATAATAATTCAATTCAATTCATAAAAGTATGCTATTTTTCATCAATATTTTCTTATGACGTTATCACGTAAAATTATTGTCCGTAAACCGACTTTACAGAAAACCAAAAGTTTTTCAAAAATTATAGATCTGGTGATTTTTTGTATCATTCTTCATTCTCGTATAAATAAGTCATTAAACCAACATGCATTTATTTTTACCATAATTACTTTAATGTTTAATTTCTTAGTTAAAAATCTTGGCAATTAAAATTCTATCTGAAATCTTTTAAGAGATTCCTAAAATATTATTTTTTTATTGAGTGAAGATTTATTTAAATATTATTATTCATAGTTTTACTATAAAAGGGAAACATTTGAGTTCTTAAAAGACTAAAACATTTCAATTTCGGGACTGTGTTCAAATAGCCTTATACCTGAAATAACTGTTATTTATTTGATTTATTATCATAATTACTACTATTACTACTCTCCCTTATTCGCACCCAATGGTACATAGGGCACTGCATTAAAACCATGTGCAGTGAATCTTAATAATTTGTTACACGAAGACAAGATATTAATAATAGAAGCTTCTAAACAATTCAAACATTTTTTAAGTCTTATAAAAATATAACTTGTTACATATTAGGTATTATTCGATTTCCTATGGGTATCAGTATCAGTTAGTTACGTCCATCACTAGCGTTTCGTTCATCACTACCTACCCCGTGCATTTAAAAGCGCGTTATGCACGCACATGCACTCGCGTGAGGGGAATATACAAATATGTAAATACACAAATATATGTAATATACAAATACACAATATTTATACGACCGGTCGGTCGCTCCTGAACATATTTTAATTAATTATTAATTCTCCGAAATGAAATCACGCTTTTCTGCCGAATCCGCGATACAATTTTCCAACGGCGCGGTGCTTGATTTAGTGGTTATTCTGGTGGCGTCGTGATGTGGCGGCTTGCTCGTTGGACTACCATACATGAGGTCACAGGTTCGATTTCCGACGTAGCCAATAATATTTAATTCAATGAAGTTATCCAAATAAAAATATTTAACATTTGATACGTGTGATTATGGTGCATAAATTTGGTGCATTGGTATATAAAATGCAGTGAATCTTGATCATTGTTTACATGAAGGCAAAGTGATCAGTCTTACGCTTCAGCGCCAGTCCAAGTAATAATTTATATAAAATATTTTTATGAGCATTGATTTCCATCGGGAATCAAACCCGCGACCTCATGCATGACAGTCCGATGTGCTCCCCTAATCCCCCCTCCATTGAGACCATGACCGCGGATGCACGGGTGGATGTCTGGGGTGTGGGGACTGACGAGGCGGGATGCCGGTCTCCACACGGGTGGTAGTAATTACTAATAAATAATGATCGGGGTAGAAAATAACATACCCTACCACTGTTAATTTGGGCCCTCTGGTTGGTTTGGGTGATAGAAACAATGACAATTATAATACATACGCCGAGACAGTGGTAGGGGCAATGAAAGCATTTGTTCGCGTACATAACGAAAATTCATCCGTATTTTTATCACACTTAACAATCTTAAAATCCCAGTTTAGCTTGTTGAAAAAATCAATAGAGTTGGCTGGACTGAAAAAAGATTCAATAGTCTTTAAAGCAGTCTAGGGAAAGGGTGGGGCTTTCATTGTAGTCCAATGTGCTACTGCTTCACTACGAGGCGGACGTTACCTTCACAGGATTTTAAAATTCGTTTATCATCATCCATCTTGAATTCTTTTTAATGTCTTTATTTACGTGATTTAAATCTGCGTCATAATTCGGGTAATAAAACAGAGATAGAGGACTGTTTTTATGTCTTCATTCGGACGAGATCCACCCAAACAATGCAATCGTACAATTTCCTCTACACGACTGGGAAGATCAAAAGATTAAATGAGAGAAGGAGTTTTGTTGAGAAAATAACATTTTGTTTATCCTATCATTCCTATTTCCTAACATAGATATGCAAGGATTTTTTTTATCGATTCCATACATTTAACTAACTTTTCTTTAGGGGGCAAACATATTTTTTAACCCGATAAAAATCAACTAGTGGATGTTTTGTTGCGATTAATCATAATCTATTTTATTAAACCTATATACTTATCTACTTCCCTTATCCGCGCCTAATGTTACAAAGGGCACTACTGCATTACTACACCGAGTGAAGTGTATTGTTTTGATTTGTATTTGTTTTTCTTGAAACTAATTTTTTGCTAATAGCGAATTTTTATTATAATAATTTCCATATATTTATATGATGTCTACTTCGTTATTGTGGAAAAATTAACACAGACGATTAAGAATTCTTGTACAAATGAATGTTAATCAAAGATAATCAAATCTGTTAATAAAAAAACTATTAAAGGAAACATAAAATCCCAAATCCGTTATATAAACGAGAAGGTTGTATTTTAATTATGAATCTATGGTCATTTTTAAATAACCCATTCAAGATAGTAAAATAATCCCAATGAAATCCTTCTTCCTTAGCCGACGAAAGGAAATTATATTCAACGTATGTCACAGGAATTCATAAGTTGATGCAATGTTCTATGTTACCTACATACAGATTTACATACGTTACTATAAAAAATTGTGTTACTTTTTATACCTATTCAAATATTCATTCAAAAGAATGTGTAATGTAGAAAAACTGGATTATAGAAGTGCAATAGAGCTAGAGATATGAAGTAACAACAAACAATGAGTAGATTAATTAATCATTATCAAGAATTGTTAAGAATATATTAATATAATTTTTCTCATTAGAATGTGGTTAGACCATGGTGACATACTCTCTGGTGATAAGTAGGTTCGACTCCTTTTTTCCAAAATTCATATCCTACCTTCATCCGATTCCCTGTTGTCACCTGGTTTTCGACCCCGCGTCAGTCTCGATTCATTGCTCCGCGCAGCTAGTACCGAACTCAATCCGCAGTATTCCACTCGGGAGTCCTTCCTCAATCTACTAATCCAAATCCTATATAACATAAATATCAATGATCAGAGTTTGCTTTATAAAATTGTAAATAACAAATTTGACTTACCAGAGTTAATTAATCTACTCTCTTTCCGTGTCCCTTCCAGACCAACTAGACTGCCTAAACTTCTTCATATAGCTAAAGTTAAAACAAATCACCGAAAAAATTCTACGATTCCTCGAATTTGTAAGGCGTTTGATGATAAATTTAATAGCTTAGATATGTTTAACACCCCATATAACAAATATATAAAGGAACTCAAAAACTTGCAGACTAAGGATAACAAATATTTATTTACATTATAAGTAGATTCTTATAAATGTTTAAAATTACTTGCGGATACATATAATTGGATGGCAGGCATGTTATTGTTAATTATTAGTTTTAATTATATTATGTTTTACCTGTACATCTGTTTGTATCCCAATAAAATAAAATAAAATGAAATAAATACCCTCCTAAATCTCCTCCAAGCGAAACCTCATCAGATCCATAAACCCGAAACCCCCCCGGTTCTAAGTGAAGTAGTGCACTGGCTTTGCTCGATTGTGTCCGTGCCAATAATGATCGTGGTGCTCTCCAGAGTATTTCCAGGAGGTAACACTTCCAATCCATCCTGGTGGTCCTTCACAATATGCTGTCCCTCGGTCCTGGTGAAGAGTCCCGCTGGCATTGATTTACTTAGATTTGAACTGAACCCATAAAATGAATGACACTTCAACTACGCCAAAACCTCCGACTCCGCCAGACGCGTATTCAGTATTTCTTTAACCGCCGGCAGAGTCGGACGTTCAGAAAACATTCTGAAATGCCTTCCTGTGTAGTTAAAACCGTGTAAAAACCGTACAGATAAAATTAAGAAAAAAGATGGTTTTACTTTCCACATGTAAGTGTTTATTTATATTTGTTTACATAGCCTAAAATAATTATTATTCAAAGAAAGTTTTCTTCTTAAATAATAGCAAAAAGCCCGTCCACAAGAAGAAAAAAGTCATTTCAGATGCATGGTAAAATTCATAAACGCTCCTCGTAAGGAACGGGTTAGTATTGTATACTGTTACTGTAACCCTATATTTAGCCCATACCTTTTGCGGTGTGTGGGCGGATGCTTGCCGGCAGTCGAAGGGCTCTGATAGGTCGACCCGTGTAAGAGTATTGAGGTGCAGAATCTTCGTGTCATTACTTTTTCTAAATAATTTACTCTGCAAGGCAGATCTAAATGTATTTATAAATATCAATGCCCGCTGGTAAGTCCTTCCATATTTCCGATCATCGTTCGGACGATGTCACCAGAGAGTCCTCGCCAGGACGAAACCAGTAGTGCTCAGTAGATAGAATGTAATAATTTGCCAAGTGTCATACGTTCGCCTTATAATAATAATAATATTGTAATAAAAATAAAATTGGATTTAAAAAGAGAAATAAAATAAAAAAACTTAAAAAAACGGAATTCATCGCTTCACGGGAGTGTTTAGATTCTTCCGAGGGACCGGACCCAAGAAAGCGGCCCATCTCTTGCTCAACTTTGGTGTCTGATGCAGATCTGAGCCTCGGCAATCAGCTGGTTCCCCGACGAGCTTATGCTAGTAATATAACTATTATGATTATGGTGATGATGATTGATAAAGAGTTATTATTATTATTAAAAGGGCAGAACAATTAGACAAACCAATACAATTAAATAAGTTATTAAATTTTTTGACGTGATAACGTCTAATAAATCGATGAACGCCGGCTACACACACGAAAAAGCATGACTCATTGTTACGTTCCGCAAGCGATAGAGAGGCACGATCGGCCTAAGCGTTCGGTTTGTGACGCATCTATCTCTCTTCCACTCCATCAGCCGATGCGTCCAAGTAGTAGGGAGACAGCAGCAGCACACAAGCTACAAATTAAAAGTGAAATTAACGAGTGCAAAAAAATTAAATTTGTGGAAAAAATTGTAATTTTCAATTTACTCCTGCTTTGTATTATACAAAATAATGATAATTCAGTAATAATAATTCAATTAAATTCATAAAAGTGTGCTATTTTGCATCAATGTGTTTTTATGACGTTATCACGTAAAATTATCGTCCGTAAACCGACTTTACAGACAACCAAAAGTTTTTTTAGGTAAAACAAAATAAACACGATAATCAATGAATTAGGTACCTTATGCAATCATGTGAGTCTAATCACAATGTTATAATAATTATTAACAAACAAACATCATCCTTTAACATAATAAATTAGGAAAATCATTTAACTTAAGGCAACAAGCTACATTCTACGTATAATAATATTGAGGCACGCCTTTTCCTTGTAAAGGAGGATATTAATTTAAGAAAAGTCGTGTTCAATACAGACTCATTCGATTCACAATCATAAGGTCTCCGCATTGATTGGTCCAAAGATACAAGTAGGTACCTGCTTAGGGAGATATTCATATTTGTACGACACTTGCAGAAAACCTAGTACATAATTAATTAGGTAGGTAGTTTCATTCCTTCAGCGTCTACTCAACCCGATAAAGTTTGTAGTAATCCACAATGTCGACACTAACAACAGTGCGTCCAAATACTTAAAATAAATAAGTAAATGCATAAATTAACTGATAAAAGTTATAAGAATAACAGAACATTTCCAGGTCCTAGCTAAGCTTTCAGACAGTATTACCTACCTACTAAGTCTACATATACACTGTGTTACAAAACTCGATGTACAAGCGGGAAACCAGCGAATCTACATCATATTTAGAGTCGATTTTGTTAAATTTTTATTTTTTACTTTATAGTTTTAGAGAAAATTGATTAAGAATATTTTTTTTTTCGTAAATTTTTTGCAAATTTTTATAAAATACTAGCTGATACCCGTCGCGTTGCTGCCGCAGAAGAAACAGGTAATTCTAGAAATATCGATTGAAATTTGAAAGATTTATCTCGTTTCTTTGGGAATTGGTAATAGAAGGAATGCTTTGTATTTTCTTTCTGATGATAAATGCATTTATGAAAATTGAATAACTCGTATAATGTGTATACTCGTATGTATAAAGGTATAGTGTAAATGTTATTTATTTTATTTTGGTGACTTTATTTTTCAAGTGCTTCATGGTAGGTATTTATAATATATTTTTTGTTTATCCGTCTTTGGCATAAACAATTAAATTTCTTGGCTGTCCGACTCGTAAATTTAATATGAGGACTTCTATTACCCTTGGACATTTATTTTTTTTAAATGTGTGTGGCAGGTCCGACGCATGAATGGAATTTACTCTTAGATGAAAAAAAGGTGCGTCCGTCAAGTCGGATTTCAAATATAAACTCTATATTCGAAAACAGGTCACCCAAAACCCTTTAAACGATACCAATCTTTATTTTATAAAAAAGATGTGCGTCCGCCATCTTGGATTTAAAAATAAACGCTTAATTCAAAATCAGGACGCCCGTATCGTCTAAAAACGATACCCATCTTCATTTTATGAAAAAAAGGTGCGTCCGCCATCTTGGATATCAAAATAAACTTTAAATTTGAAATCAGTACGCGAACACGCCCTAAAAACGATGCAAACCTTCATTTTATGAAAAAAATGTGTGTCCGCCATCTTGAATTTCCGAATAAACTCTTAATTCGAAATCAGGACGCCCATACGCCCTAAAACGATACCCATCTTCATTTTATGAAAAAAAGGTGCGTCCGCCATCTTGGATATCAAAATAAACTTTAAATTTGAAATCAGAGCCCCCAAGAACCATTAAAACGATACCCTTCTTCACTTTGTGAAAAAAAGAGACAACCGCCATCTTGGAATATAAAAAATAAACGCTAGATTCGAAATCAGGGCCCCCCAAAACCATTAAAACGATACCCATCTTCATTTTCTGAAAAAAAGGGACGACCGCCATCTTGGATTTAAAAATAAACGCTAGATTCGAAATCAGGGCCCCCAAAAACCTTTAAAACGATACCCAACATCCTTCTATGAAAAAAAGCTTTGTCCGCCATCTTGGATTTAAAAATAAAAGCTAAATTCGAAATCAGGACCCTTAAAAACGCTTAAAACGATACCCAACTTTATTTTATGAAAAAAAAGTTGCGTCCGCCATCTTGGATTTAAAAATAAAAGCTAAATTCGAAATCAGGACCCTTAAAAACCCTTTAAAACGATACCCAACTTTATTTGATGAAAAAAACGTTGCGTCCGCCATCTTGGATTTAAAAATAAACTCTAAATTCGAAATCAGCACCCTTAAAAACCCTTAAAACGATACCCTACTTTATTTTACGAAAAAAAGGTACGCCCGCCATTTTGGAATTTAAAAAATCCATATGCTGTGCATGGGAAGCAATTCTGTAATAGTAAGTAATGGTGATGATGATTATTAAATTTAAAAAAAATTAAAACTCATTCGGCATTATACAAATAGAATATATATTTTTCGGGAATTGTGCGAGTCCATATGATCCATATGTTCACCTCGTAGCACAGTGGTAGCCCATTTTACTACCGTGTATGAGGTCGCCGGTTCGATTCCCGTAGAGGGTCAAGATGAAATATGATTTATTTACATGTTATTTTTACATTAATATTTCATGTGCGATACCTTGGACTGGGACTGAAGCGTAAGACTGATCATCCTACTTTCATGTAATAAAATGATCAAGAGACACTGCACTTGGTGTACCAATGCAGTGCCCTATGCACCATTGGGTGCGGATAAGGGAGAGTAGTAGTAGCAAATGCTCCAAATTTCAAACAAAGATTCTTGTAGCTCGACTACCTATAATATAAACTCCAAACGAATTATAAGGTAGGTACTTTTTATTACGAATTCACTGTCTGTTAATGATTTTATTCCATAGCCATAAAAATTATAACAGATTAAACTTAAAATATTATATAGTAAAAAATAATGTTTTTAAAACGTTATAACTTTTTATTTTCCCAGCTAGAAACGATTTTTAGGTGTCTTTGAAGTTGGAATTTTGTCTTTCTTTCTATTTATTGCAAAAAACAGAGCTCTGCAGAGTTATTCTCGATCAGAAGAAGCCCTTGTCAAACGATTTTTTTTCTCATAGAGAAAAACTGACGATGAAACTAACACAGAAATCTTGAACAAAAAAACATTTTCGGAGGTAAAAAATGCACTCGATAGCTCAAAACCAATTCACGGCACTTATTTATTGTGAAAAAAGTCCGAATCGGGGTGTAAATAAATTTAAAAATGTAATTGAAAGTTCGAGGTGTATAAAAATAAATTGTATACGTGATGAAAACGACATTAGCGCCTTTTGCTGTACAGCATTATTTGACGACATTTTTTATAAGCTTTATGTACTTAGCTATGCAGTTCTATCGGTTACATGGCGCATCTAAAATTCACCCGGAACTGTCACTAAATCATATCAAATACACAAATACAAAAATTATAAAATGGATGTTATAATGCAGGAACCTTCCCAGGAGTGAATAAAACAACCCTCTAGAACAACTTATTGCAATCGGATAAGCGGTTTACGAATCCATTGAGGACATACATACAAACATACAAACTTACATTCATTTTTATATATATAGATCATTCATTGAGTCAAATTAGTACTATTCATGAAGAAAAAAAAACAAAAAACCGCATTTCAATAAGAATTCTTGCAATTTTCCATAATCTGCGGTACTAACTAACTAACTAACCATCACGCCATTTCCCCGTAGGGGTAGGCAGAGAGGATAGAACGCCATACCACTCTGTCCTGACAGACTTCCTTTGCTTCCTCTACATTCATACATCTTCTCATGCACATACGCCGATTATCCGACTTTTCACATGACCACTTTCAAGTACTTGACGTACTTGGTCAAGCCATGTCTTTCTCGGCCTTCCGCGGCTTCTACATCCAGGCACACTTGCATTTAAACTTCTTTTAGCCGTTCTTTCATCACTCATTCGCTCCACATGACCAAACCATCATAAAAGACCTGTCCTTATTTTGACTATAATGCTTATCTCAGCCTTGCACTCTGCTCTAATTTCGACATTTGTACACCTATCATACATAGTCTTACCACACATTCGCCTGAGAGATCGCATTTCAACAGCATTCAGTCTACTTTCATCCTTCTTTTTCCAACACCACGCTTCACTGCCATAAAAGCATTAATGGGGAGATTTTTTTTTCAAGCTCAGGTTAAAAAGTCATATTACACATTCGACTCCAAATACGATGTAGATTGACCAGTTTTCGGGTTGTACTACGAGTTTTGTAACACCATGTATAACGTGCTAGACCTTAGAGCTTAGACCAAGATAGCTTTACAACCTTGTAGGTACCTACCATGTTTAAGAGCACATCTGTACATTGTATGACGTTGGTTATTATCATCTACACTAATATGTGTATTAGTTATTACCGTTTTGATTTGTACAATTTTAATTTCCCTTTAATCAAATGAGAGCGCTGAGAAATTAATGTCAGTTTTATGGAGATGTCGAAGACGTGTAGTAGTTTTCCGTAATAACCAATGATGTTTGTGTAACATATATGTAACATGTCTCTGGTAATAACCGATACCGTACACTAATATCTAATAATTATTATGAATCTCCCGACACTTATACATCAAACCTACCCAATTCAATCAGTGCACCGCGTCAGATCGGGTGGTCTTTTGCAGAAATACTACCGCTCATAATTACCTGTTGATAATTTAGTTACATGTAATTATATATTATGATTTTTATCCGACGTGGCGGCCCACACACGCCGGCACAAATAATAAGTCATTATTGTAAACACACGGTGTGTTAAGTGCGCACGCGCAGCGGCCGCGCCGCCATCTTGCCTTGCCGCCTTTCCCGCCGATAAAGTTCGAAACTCGAAAGCTTTTTTATCAATGAACCCATAAATCAAAATAAGAACACGGGTTGTCAGTGTTGCCGTGGCTTGATAAAGTAAACGCTTTTAAATTTGGGTCGAAAGAACTTACCGGAGTTTGTAAAGGACCTACCGCGAATCGTGCCGATATCATTTTTCGGGGTAGGTGGATATCCTTTCTAAATAATTTCCCCCAAAAGTTGCTTACTCATTTCCTTTGATATTTGATAGTTCTCAGTATTTGTATTAGATATTATTGATATCTCAACAGAGACAGAGAAACTCTGGAAACGAAAATGGGTTATCTAGGCGTTTACAGGGCTTATTACCTATCATTGGCTGGGTTAAGTGGCCACTTGATGTACTACAACATTCCCCATTCCGCCTATCATCTGACAACCATATATGATAAATTTTTGAAACTTCTATATATGTTGAGTTTGTACAGAAGTATCCACATTTGAGTTGGTTTTTCGACAGATTTTAATTATTTTTTCTCTCTAGTGACATCTGTTGAGAAGATGGTTAAGCATTTTTGGCAATCTAACTTTATTGGTGTAGGTAAGGCTCTATCGAGCGTTATTACTTACTAGAAGACGCCTGAAGAAGTATTTGTATACGTTCAAAATGTTGTTGTTAAAAGTATTTGTATTTGCTATCACCATAAACATAAATAGGTACTTTACTTGCCGGTAGGTACCTTCTTAAACCTATTGCTATAATATAATTATAATTTATGTAACCAAAAAGGTGTGAACCTAACGCGATACTTGCAAACCTTTGGTAAAATCAAAAGAAATAATATGGTTCCTATTCGTTTCATAAATTTAATTGATATATACACGATGTCGGTACACAAATAGCGTCCTGGCACACCTGCCTTGCTTCCTCCACATTCACGATTATTCCGACTTTTCATATGACCACTTTCAATTGCATACTTTTTGTAGGTTATCATGCCACGTTTTTCCAGGCCTTCCTCGACTTCAACACCGCGCAAAATATATTATTTTATCATTCATTCGCTCTGTAAAAACATAATTTTAATTTAGACCTCGCGCTTAATAAATCCCAAATTTATAAAAAACAATATTTGCGTCATCGCCCAAGAAAAAAAATCACTCCACATCATTTAATTATACCTCTCGTCGTAATTACTCAATTTAATATGGTGCGCTGATCCCGATTCCCCAGTCATCGTGTCATTTTCTGAAATTATATACAATTATTAATCCTTTGGTATAATTCTCTCAGTGTCGCGATGTGAACCTCGCGGCTGCGATTTGCGCATGTGTGGTCGGACGGGAACACCTAAGCCACAGTTTTCAGAAGTCTGACATAAGTGTGTGGTAAGTTGGTGTTAGTGCTGTGTTTTAGTTTTAAGTTAGGAAAATGTTTGTTTATAAATTTAAAAGAAAAGGTAGTATTTTATTGTCCTTCCTTTTTTCTCTTACCGGAACCTAATGGTGCATGGGGAACTGTATTAATGCACTAAGTGCCCTAGAAGATCAATCGTGAGGACTAGTCGCAATAAATCATGAAAAATGTTAGGTTAATCTGTCAAAAAGTTCAGTAATGAATGTTGGTGAACCTATTTAAGATCCATAGATAAAATATTATACCTAGAGTAGTAACAAAACCGCCTTTACATTTATGTTTCATTTTGATTAAAAAAACACTTTTAAAAACATAAATTAAACTGCAGTGTTGTCGTACACCTATGCATGTTGCAGCTAGCGTGGGCCTTCAGAATGTGGCCATATTGGATTTGTATTGGGCGATAACATGGCTTTGTCAAAGAGGACCTGTTGGTAGAAACCACGAAAGAAGTCCCGCGGTGTCAAATTGAAGAACTAAAAATGATATACGGAACACGTAATTACAGCGCCAGTTCTTGGTTTCTACTCCTAAGATTCGATTTCCCGCGCGCGCTGTGCACGCGTGTTTTCAAAACATCGCACAATCTCAAATCCTGTTACTTGCCAACCTGTTAAGAGGGCATGTCACAAAGTCCGTATTTACTTTCTCCGATAGCTGAGTTATCGTCACCAGCCTCGTTAGCCATAGTCACATTAGCCGAGGTACACGGATGACGTGACCCGCGGGGTTAGGCAGATCGAGATAGCACCCCATTGACGTCATAGTGCTGAGGTCAGCCGATAGCGGTAGATAGACACAACCGGATGCCGGCACACGAAAACAAATTCCAAGATACACTTTGCCCCTGTTACTGGTTTGGTTAGGCACTCTTATTTAATTGTAGTAATTTATTGACAGTCTTAAGCACGTAATTCTCAATTATGTATTGGGTTTTTGTCACGTTGCATTTCATTAGAAAAAAAAGCACCGCATCCATATGTGTTTATGTTGAAAATGACTTTAAAATTACTAACACGAAAGGCGGTAAATAGAGAATTTAAATGGGTGAAGTCTTGATATCGCAGTCAATGCAAAAAGATGTGTATTTATTTATTTGATTTATTTATGGAAAAATCTATTTTAAATACATAGTTAAGCATAAAAGGGATAACAAGCAGTAAAAATAAGTGACAGAACATTAAATTGGTGAAGCTTGACAGTTAGAAAAAAATGTGGACACACTCAAGACAGTATCGTGTCTACTTCAGTAAATGTTTAAATTTTGATAGACTTACACCGAAGAAGTCCAGATCCCGCCTTGAGTTTACAATACGACAAAATCGAGACAATGGGGCATGAAAACCATAGTTAGTTTTGTGGACTAAGGAACAGCACGTCATTATTTCTCAACCTGCGGACTGGAATACAGAAATCATGTATTACAGTATTATCATGACTCTACAGGTACCTTGAATTTTTCAAGTATTTACCACTCTTTTATGTATATCTGTTACGGCCAATATTTACAAAATATATATATTGTCACGATTTTTGGCTTTAGCTAAATCTAACACTGACCATATACATGCTCCACATGTTCATGTTCCCATAGGAGCGAACGTGGCGAAATAAGAAGAACAATGGTCCTCATCCGTACTAAGTACTAACGATGCAGCCGGGGTATCAGCACACAAATCAAGCAATAGTAAGACGGATGCAAATGTCCATGCTTGATCGCAAAAGTAACAATTTAATAAGCTCAACAGTCCAGGAAGTCCAATTACAGGGGTATCAACATCATAAGCACTTAGGCTTGAGAAAAATTCCTTTGGATTTTTGTAGTCTCACCGGGACCTTCATATTAAAATTCCAATGTCTTACGCTAATGGCCGACGACCGCTCTTACGTACAACTGTGACATACTAACCAGCCAAAATCCATTTTAAATAGGTCGTATGCGGCCAATCGTATTCGTGGTGGACATACCCTTATACATGATCCACGATCTTATTGCTTTATTGAATCTGACAATTGACCATGAACGACCACAGTTGTAGGTACCCAAGGATCTTGAAATCTTTATTTCAATTTCCTTGGGAAATCCTTGGTTACCGATGTATAAAAAATTTTATTTTGAAAAGTTTATACTAATTCATCGTGAGCAATGGAATTTGCCCAATTTGTACTACAAAATTTAAAATTTTATTATAAACAACATTTTGAGTGTGTCCAAAATACTTGTAGATAAAAACTGGATTTCACCCATTACCTAAAATTACAATTTGGAAGGGAATATGGATATCTAGGCGTTTACAGGGCTTATAACCTGTCATTGGCTGGGTTAAGTGGCCACTTTATGTATTGCAAAAATATAGCTTTCACCTAGTTATTTGCCAAATATACAAATTTCTCGTCTCTGTTGAGATGTCAAATTGTAATTATTAACCCGTAATGGGTGAAATCCAGTTTTTGTGTTCAATTATGGACACACTCAAAATGTTGTTTAAATAAAAAAAGCATAACAAATTGAAGATTCACTTCAGGCGTTTCCTAGTAGGTGATATATACGGTAAGAATCTCACCTGCAATCATAAAGGTTTCTGCTAAAATCCTTAGCAATTTTCTCAATGGATGACAGAGAGTGTTCACATGTGAAGCGTCGCGCCATTTTACTGTATATTGGCAGATATGGATATCCCATACTAGGTGAAATGGGGAATATATGTAATACATCAAAATGGCCACTTAACCCAGTCAATGACAGGTCAAATTCCTCGTGAGCATGGAATTCGCCCAATTCGTTTCTCTTTCAAATTTCTCGTAATGTTGAAATATTAAATATTTATATTTTTTTTCTTATCAAAAACATTCCATAAGTCACACGATGATTCTCACATCGATACAACTATCTTAGATGCAAATGTCGGCACTTTTGACACTGATTCGTGGTGATAATCATGGATCAACGCGTGACAATCACACGACCTCGTGCGCTATCTCTCCCTATCCTTCTACCAGGTCAACGACGCGCGACGCGACGTTACATGCCGCTAGACTAACTGTGATAACTTCTCAATAAATAACATTTGCTCTATAAATCATGTTTTTCTCCCCGCAAATAGAATCACAGACATAACCGGATGTAAAACATGCACAAGTCACCATTTCTTATCTGAAACTTCTGCTGCAATAGTCCAAATGCACTTATACTGATTACGTCAGCAGTATTGAATATTGTTTTGTACGAAATATAACATTTCATTAAATCAATGTTTATATTTTTTTGTACTAAGCAAACGAATGGCCCGTGTTACCAATTTTTTATGTTCGTGAAAAATGTTTTTTCTAATTTTTTTTTGTGTGACTACCTCAACAAGCCAGGAGGTCCTATCATAGAAGCGTATAATAAAATATCATGGGACACTTAGACTTGAGAAAAATAACTAATGTTACTTTTGAGATCTAGTGATAAAATTTTACATAATATATTATTGACGTGATAACGTCTAATAAATCGATGAACGCCGGCTACACACACGAAAAAGCATGAGCCGAGTGTTCAAGCGAGAGCGCGGAACAAGCGATAGAGAGGCACGATCGGCCTAAGCGTTCGGTTTGTGACGCCTCTATCTCTCTTCCAGGTTGGAGGATCTTAAACATCATATCATCATATGTATATAAGTTGTAAGTAAATTGTTAATAGCACATTGTTACTTGTAATTAATTTGTATAATTTAAGCAAAGAAATATTTGAATTATCGAGTGCAAAAAAATGGAAAAAAAAATAATTTTCAATTAACTCCTGCTTTGTATTATACAAAATAATGATAATTCAGTAATAATAATTCAATTCAGTTCATAAAAGTATGCTATTTTTCATCAATGTTTTCTTATGAAGTTATCACGTAAAATTATCGTCCGTAAACCGAACTTTACAGACAACCAAAAGTTTTTTTCCTGTATTTTTAGCATTTACTTTTGGATTGGTGGAATATTATTACGAATATTCTTACGGGGGAGGCTATTTGGCCATCAAAAGTTAAGTAAACTGTCCAGTAAAATCCAGCTTTTAACGACAAAATGTTTTAAAAAAATGTTTATTCTTTTGTTGATATTGGAAAATGTATTTTATTATTTGAAGGTAGTTAAATAAATTGAATTCCACGCAAATGTATTTTAACACCGCCACGTTAGGGTTAAAGAAACGCGATTAATTATAAACAAACACACTAGGTACATACATATATATTTTAAACCACTGTTTGATCAGCTGTAAGCTGTCGTTCAAAAACTCCTATGAAGTTTAACTTGAGCATATTTTTATAATGAATTTATTTAGAGTAATTTAGAGTAACACACTTTGATATTAAATTAGCCATGATGCGTCACGTGTCACTAATGACACAGTCACACGGAGACCTGCATAAAATATGGCCATTCAGGTGTTCTGTTAGACATTACATTGCTGAATTGTGCAAACATCGCACAGTGTACCATCTGAAATCTGAACCTGGACATATTATAAAAGTGATCATTTACGTTTTTTACATAAATAAACGAAAAGTGGGTAGAAAAAAATTAAGAAATGACGTACCTGGATGCTGGTACTACTACTGCTATTAAATATTACAACTATCCCTTCATTCATAATGGAGTTCTGGTACCAACCTTTATGTATGGTAGTGAAGCGTGGTGTTGGAAAAAGAAGGATGAAAGTAGATTGAATGCAGTTGAAATGCGATCTCTCAGGCGAATGTGTGGTAAAGACTATGTATGATAGGTGTAAAAATGTCAAAATTAGAGCAGAGTGCAAGGCTGAGATAAGCATTATCGACAAAATTAAGAAAGGTCTTTTACGATGGTTCGGTCATGTAGAGCGAATGGATGATGAAAGAACGGCTAAAAAAATATATGATGCGACTGTGCCTGGATGTAGAAGTCGAGGAAGGCCGAGAAAGACATGGCATGATCAAGTAAAACAAGTGCTTGAAAGTGGGCATGTAAGAAGTCGGAATAATCGACGTGCGTGCATGAGAAGATGTATGAATGTGGAGGAAGCAAGAGAAGTGTGCCAGGACAGAGTGGTGTGGCGTTCTATCCCCTCTGCCTACCCCTTCGGGGAAATGGCGTGATGGTTAGTTAGTTATCCCTTATTCGGACCTTAATGGTGCATAGGGCGTTGCAAGAGACGGATGGAAGTGAGTTCTGGCGGCATGCTTCCCTTCTACTGCTGCGACCACGACTGCTCTGACTGAGTAAGGTAGAGCAAGATTTATTTTATGAATTGTGCCTTTCACGCAAAATGTCTATCTATAGATTTGAATGGTAAACTACCCATTCCTTACGACGGGTGTTGCGCGAATTTTGTGAATTTCGTATCACGTGTGTTAAAAATGCGTAAGAAACCGTCAATCTCAAATTAAATTTATTTTACAATTTGACATCTCAAACAGAGACGAGAAATTTGGAAGGGAAATATGGATATCTAGGCGTTTACAGGGCTTATGACCTGTCATTGGCTGGGTTAAGTGGCCACTTGATGTATTACATCATTCCCCGTTTCACCTAGTATTTGAAATCCATATCTGCCAATATACAGTAAAATGGCGCGACGCTTCACACGTGAACACTCTCTGTCATCCATTGAGAAAATTGGTATATTGGCAGATATGGATATCAAATACTAGGTGAAATGAGGAATGTTGTAATACATCAAGTGGCCACTTAACCCAGCCAATGACAGGTCATAAGCTCTGTAAACGCCTAGATATCCATATTCTCTTCCAAATTTCTCGTCTCTGTTGAGGTGTCAAATTGTAATTATTAGCCCGTAAAGGGTGAAATCCAGTTTTTGTCTACAAGTATTTGGACACACTCCAAATGTTGTTTATATTAATTTATTTTGTCCAGAAACTGTTCATCAAAGCCCCAGTGTGCAGAGAGTTCGTTTACTTCACATAATATAATATATGAAACATAAGCGTCTCAAGTCCCAAGTATTTGCAAAATAAATATTTTAGCAGCGGCAGTAGAGAGTAGAGTACACGCGCCAGCATTGGATCAATATTTAATATTTACCGAGTTAGTAGTCAGAGGCGTTAGCACAAGCGCCGAAACGAAAGGCAATGAAAGAACTAACTAACTAACTAATCTAACCATCAAGCCATTTTTCCCGTAGGGATAGGCAGAGAAGATAGAACGCCATACCACTCTGTCCTGACATACTTCCTTTGCTTCCTCTACAATTTATACATCTTCTCATGCACATACCCGATTATTCCGACTTTTCACATGTCAACTTTTAAGTACTTGTTGTACTTGGTTATGCCATGTATTTCTCGGTCTTCCCCGGTTTCTACATCCAGGCACACTTTAAACTTCTTTTATTCTTTCCTCACTCCGCTCCACATGACCGAACCATCGTAAAAGCCCTTTCTTAATTTTGTCGACAATGCTTATCTCAGTCTTGCCTCTGCTAAACATTTGTACACTTATCATACATAGTCTTACCACACATTCGCCTGAGAGATCGCATTTTCAACTGCATTCAATCTACTTTCATCCTTCTTTTTCCAACACCACGCTTTACCATGAATAAGGGTTGGTACAAGAAATTCCATTATGAACGGCAATAAAGGATTTTAATGTAAAACATCTTTTGAAAAGGCGGCATTTCGTTTTGAACGAATAAATGTGTCCTACAGTATGTATTTATTCTTATACACATAGAGCTATGTTAAGACAAAATATACAGAATAACAAAATAAAACATAAACATTGCAGAGTCCAAAGCTGAGATAAGCATTATCGACAAAATTAAGAAAGGGCTTTTACGATGGTTTGGTCATGTGGAGCGAATGAGTGATGAAAAAAAACGGCTAAAATAAGTTTAAATGCAAGTGTGCCTGGATGTAGGAGCCGCGGAAGGCCGAGAAAGACATGGCATGAAGTACGTCAAGTACTTGAAAGTGGTCATGTAAAAAGTCGGAATAATCGGCGTATGTGCATGAGAAGATGTATGAATGTAGAGGAAGCAAAGGAAGTCTGTCAGGACAGAGTGGTATGGCGTTCTATCCTCTACGGGGAAATGGCGTGATGGTTAGTTAGTTAGTTAGTTATTATCTATGTAGAGGCAACAAAATATGAGCCCTCTCAAGACAGGTCCACATCCCGTAGCTCCTACGTATACTGTAGACGGATATGTAGAATGTATTTTCGCCGAATTTTATTTAAAAATTCAGGACAAAATTATTATATTCAAGAATTATGTCCTCCTACGGATGGTGGTCGATTGCGCAGCCGCAGCCTGGAAAAACTGTAAATACCAACTATGGGAAATTCATTTAAGAGCGATCATTGTTTCTTATGACCTGTCATTGGCTTGTCATCACTTGATTTATTACAACATTCCCCATTTCTCCTAGTATTTAATATCCATATCTGCCAATTATCAGAACTTGTATATATATATATACAGTGAAATGGCACGACGCTTCACATGTGAACACTCTCTGTCACCCATTGGCTTTTCTTTCGTTTTGTAAAGCTTTGTAACGCCCCCGTGGAGACTTGAGACAGACCTCCCAACAGATAAGAAGTTCTCAACCTCTCTTATCTTCAATACTAAATTTACTACTTGGCAAAATTCTGGACTTTGGCATATGAAGATAAACAAATTCACTAGCCAAGAGAAAAATGCATCATTGTTTTCTAAATTATAATTCATTTACAATTAATCTTAAAATAGCATTAAATTTCACTGCGTTGTTTTAAAACTTACATCTGTAATCAGCTAGGGGCTCGCTAAATTTCAGAGCTAATAATAATAATAATTTTTTTTTAAATTTCAAACCTTAAGGTGGTTGGTGCAAGCCTTTAAGGTTCATTTAAAAAAAAATACAACTATGTATGGTAGTATAGCGTGGTGTTAGAAAAAGAAGGATAAAAGTAGACTGAATGCTGTTGGAATGCTATCTCTCAGGCAAATGCGTGGTAAGATTATGTATGATAGGTGTACAAATGTCGAAATTAAAGCCGAGTGCAAGGCTGAGATAAGCATTATCGACCAAATTAAGACAGGGCTTTTACGATGGTTTGGTCATGTGGAGCGAATGAGTGAGGAAAGAACGGCTAAAAGAAGTTTAAATGCAAGTGCCGGGAAAGACATGGCATGACCAAGTACGTCAAGTACTTGAAAGTGGACATGTGAAAAGTCGGAATAATCGGCGTATGTGCATGATGAGAAGATGTATGAATGTAGAGAAAGCAAAGGAAGTATGTCAGGACAGAGTGGTATGGCGTTCTATCCTCTCTGCCTACCCCTAAGGGGAAATGGCATGATGGTTAGTTGGTTAGTTAGTTAGGTACAATTATAAAAAATACAAAAATAACAAAGAAATAAATAAATAAAAAATTAAATAAATAAATCATGAATGTTTTCAGCATTTGAAGCCACCGTATATGTACAGTGGAGAGTGGGTCCACCCTGCTGTGGCTTGTAGATTGTAGAAGGATGTTGTTTGACTTCCACAGCCTCATCTCTATAATAATAATAATCCTCTTTGTATTCTGTATTGTTTATAAAACTAATACTGTGAACATGTGTTCCATTGTACATTGTAATAAATATTATCATCTAATTCGTATTAATAATTGGATCCGCATATACAAAAAAAACAAGGCATAATTAATTCTGTACCCATGAGTCAAAAAACCTAATTTTCAATGTAAGGAAAGACAGTTAAAAATATTAGAAATTAAATTAATTCAAGGTTTAAAATTGTTTTATTGAATAAATAATACGACATTCGCTGACGCGTGTTTCTGCGGTTTACTTGCAGTGCAAATATTATAAATAACACCCTATGTATTGTTTATAAAACAAATACTGTGGACGTGTGTTCCATTGTACATTGTGATAAATATTATCATCTAATTCGTGATGTGTAACACGTATGAAAAACATCATAATTTCTATTTGATCCTAATGCCTTTTTCAAAATGCGAATTTTGCGAATTGGCTTCTACAATCCACATACCCCCACGTGTTGTGTTGGGGTAGGTACTGAGACTATAAAGAAATCGTCTTTTGCCCATATGGAATCTATTTCGTGATTGCCCTACCGATTGCCCTGCGTGTACCGCGGGCAAAAATCGCTATATAATCAGAATATCAGTCGAAAATGGATCTCGGGAAAACAGGTTGTGTGTATGCATCAATTCACAGAGCGATACAATTATCAATGGCCAGGACTTACAAGTATATTTTTCGCAGAACGGGGTTTTCATTTTTCACGGATAAGTAAGACAAAATAAAAACTCGCTTTCCCTAGGATTCGATCTTGTCTTTGATGACTAATTTGTTGTTTTTATTTTGCCGACACCTATAGTTTTTTTTTAATATTTTTTTATTGAATCTTATTAAAAATACAAATTACATAATACATACAAAAGACCCTATAAACATCGAATTATGTCGTTTGTGATCGGGAGCTATAAATTAAAAAGTAAACAGTTGCAAATTAAAAGTAAAAACTGAACAGTAAAGAGTGAAAAAATAATATTTAGAATAAAAAAAGTATCTTAGAAAATGAAAAAAATGAGGTCTTCTCGCAATTTTTCTGAATAAAAGACCGAGAAAGACATGGCACAATTGAACACGAACACAAAGACATTGTCCAACAAATAGTCGAAAGTGGTGGTGTGAAAAATCGGAATAATCGGCAGCGGCGTGCGTGCATGAGAAAGTGCATGATCGTGGAGGAAGCAAGGATAGTGTGCCAGGACATAGAGATGTGGCGCTCTATCCTCTCTGCCTTGCCCCCTCGAGGATATTTATGACGTGACGGTTAATTTGTTTAGTTGTATAGTAAGTTACTTATTTCCTTTAAAAATATTTTTATCAACGGATATCTCCCATATTTTTTATATTTTTTAAATTAACAACCTCCACTCGTATGCGAGTGATTTTGAATATATATCCTATATAGTGACATATATTTTAAGGATTCGATTGATATCTTATTCAAAACTGGACAGTAAATGAATGTAGGTTTTTTGGTGTTGACTATTATTATTATTTAATTTTTAATATATACTTTATTTAGGAAATAAGCATATCATACATTTTAGAACATTTAACAGTTTAGAGAAATAACATAATATTTATATTGTGTAATAATAGGTAAGCTTAGAATATGTATGTTTTTTTATTATTTTTTTAAAAGGGTCTTAAGCTATGTTTCGCTGTTTTACTTCTTATTTTCGTTTCTGGGATAAGGGAGTAAAAATGGGACGAGACGGGAACATGTTTTAGTATTTACATAATGTTATTATGAGCGAGAATAAGGAAAAAACAGTCCCGGTTTTATAACTTATTGACAAAAAATAATACCCACTCGTAAACCCTACGCTTCTAGTGGCTCTGCACGTGTTGATTTGAAATTCCTGAGATTTGACTTCTTATTCAGCTCCCTAAATATTTATGGACAATATGTCATAAAATATACACCGTGTAACAAAACTCAAAGAACAAGCAAAAACCAGTAAATCTACATCATATTTGGAGTCGATCATGCAGAATAAAATTTTTGATTTCGAGAAAATTGATTTAAAAAAATTTTTTTTTGGCAAATATAATTTATTTAGTCAACTTAATACTATTCATAAAGAAAACAATTTTATTTAATCTGCGGTAGGTATAGTTATCGGCAGTTAAGAAAGCCAATACTAACACATAAACAAATAATATGTGTAATATGAAGTTATTTAAATGAGTTCGTAAAATCGCATGGCCTTATTGGTTCAAAGTTTTTCCCGCTATAACCAAGCCAGAAAAAAACAGTGACCATATTGATTTATTCAACGATTTACGGTACATCTTTTGCCACTTGGACATGCAATTTAATCCACACTATTAATTTTTAGTATTTTGAAAATTTACAAATATTATCACATGTTTAAAAATGGATACTACTACTACTTATTTTCATTTTTTAAGCCTCCGCTAGTTTACGGATGATAATAGCTTAACAAGAAATTAATCAACTATGGCAAACAAGATTAAGAACTGATGATATAAGAGGATCAAACATATACTTTATACGAAAATAAGACTTAATCAAATATTTTTTTTATTTTACCATCGGAAATTAAAAATTATTGGAATAATTTTTTGTTTATTGTCTTACACATAAATATTTATAATATTAAACCATTAACGTAAATTATATTTGCTTTGTTTTTCGGCGACCGTTGCAGGCGCCTTCTTCAGGGTGAAGCGGTGAAGTATTTGTGCTGTCAAATGTGGTGTGTTTATGTACTTGGAATTCGTACCGTGTCGCAGTCGGCAGTAGGTATTTTGTTGGTTGCGTGTAATACTGGAAACCATGTGCGTTTTAGTTTAAGTCTAATCTAATCTAATCTGGGTGTTTGTGTAATTCGATAGCCTCTTTAATTATGCGTTTGTTGTAGTTTTTTGGTTTGCTTAATATTTTATGTTCAAAACTATAATACTTTTAATAGCTTAATTATGGAACATCGGATCTTCGAGCACAAATACTATTTCAATGCCTTGGATAGACCTTACAAATCACCGAAAATTTTCTTCGGGATCTGTTTTTTAAATTAAGTTTTTCATTCCTTCATTATTATTATTAGATATTATTTGTGTCCTTCTAGATATCTAGATAAACGCAATTTCCCGTTAATAATTTTCAGTCATTGTATAAACAGAACGAATGTTTCATTTTATATCCCTACAGAGATGAGGTAGAATTCTTTCAAATTAAGGAATATGGATATTCGAGCGTATACAGGGCTTATGACCTGTAATTGGCTGTGTTAAGTGGCCACTTTCTGTAGTACAACATTCCCTATTCCGCTTATTAGCGAATATCCACATAAGGTAACATTTTTGATTTTGTATATATGTTACGAATCGAAAACCATGCACCAGTGCATTAATAGCTCCATCTATGCATTGATATTGAAGTTAAGTATTTATTATTTGATATCAAACAAAACACATTAAAACGAGGAATAAACATAATATTACCCATTCATTGTGATTTCCTTACGAATAGTGAATGATGAAAAACACACAATAATTATCCTCTGCGTAGCCATCCAATTACTAACATACTCTTTTAACATAATTACCTAATTAGGATCCAAATTTTACTAGCGAAATTCAAATAATACGATGGTCGTGTTTGAGCAAATATTTTATTTATTTTCTCGACTATTGGAACCAATATCGATGAAGATACACAATTTCCATTCTCTTCTATATCGTTTAAAAATATACATTTTAATTTTTATATAAAATCTTAAAATATTTACATGGATTTATGGTCGTATACTCGTACATACATTTAATAGTCATTTTACACTTTTATATAATATGGTCATCACATTTTTTCTCTTATAGGCACATTGAATATAATGTTTTTATTCATCAATTTATCTCAATAAAAATACTTTACTTTTATTCGTTAATTTTAAAAATATATTTTTATATTTATACATATTTTTGCTAAGGAAGACATGTTGATTTTGTCATTTTAAGGCACAATAAGTCATAAACAGACAGTATTATGACAATATTTACATATTTACTCAATAGTGTTATTAATAAGTAGTTAGTTAAATTATAAATGTATTTTAAAACTGTATTTACCGGGAATTGAATAATATTCATATTATTAAATGAGTTGATTTCTTCAATTAGATCTTGTTACTTGATACTGCATAAACTACTAACTTGGTTAAAAAAATTCATTAAGTGAAATTTATTCGGGTAACAGGAGCGATAGTATTAATTTGTTGCCAAGAAAAAATACTGGTCTTTTTAAATTTAAAAGGTACGAGTTTATAATATTTGAATTTGATGCTAGGCAAACACTTAAATGAATTAATAATAATCCATTTTTCGTTAAAATATTAAAAATAAAATCTTGTTCAAGAATCTGGCCCATACAGGAATACTTAAAAGTATCAATAATACAATTAATTAAACAAGTATTTTTTGTCTAAAACTACATTACTGGATTTTAACATTTAAAAAAGTTCATATTCAGTAGGTGTACATAATGGAAAAAAACAAATTGATTTCGTACTGAGTGATTTTGAAATAAGGTATTTTTTATTTGTTATTGTTGTTAACCCAAAAATTCTAAGATATTCAAGGCGCATTAGAAAAAACAATCCAATTTACGACAAGTTTTGTACGGATAGTCAGAAATAAAAATGGTTATTACTTTAGATGATTCAGCAATATCTTTGTTCAGTTATTTAATGAACTCAAAAATCTAGACAAAGCGTGACTAAAAACACCAGAAACAAACAAAAAAAATATTGAAATGTCAGCTAGCAACCAAAAAACAATATAAATAAGAATTGATAAGGGTTTTAAAGGAACATTACTTTATACAATCTTTAATTCTTTGAAATTACAGGTTAAATATTAATAATATACACAAAATATTTTTATTAGGTACAAAGCGTTTTCAACTGGCCTGTGTTTCATGGCTAATAAATATTAAGTTGGCCTAAATATTAAAGGAACTAGACAAAGCAATAATAGCTCTTTTCATCACGTTTTTATGATTAGGTAATATTTTAATATATACAACTTAAATAATTATGTACCGGCCAATGTCCTTAGTAAACAAACTAAACAGTTTGTATTATGTACTAAACTAGGGCTACGTGGGTGCTGAAAGAGGGTGTATGATGTTTCTCTATTAGGTTGACAGGAAAATTATTGCGGATTCTTTTTCTAACAAAACCGCAAGTTAATCAGTACTAAAAGTGCGTTTTTCCGTGGATATATCGATAGAATCAACGTTTTAAGATAAGTTAGTAGAGATACGCGAAACTAAAAATTATTTGCACACAGGTGGTAAAGAGCAACTACAACCAAATCTAAACGAAACGTCATTTCAATTTAATGCATCCGATAACGCCTACAAAAAAATTATATTGTTGTTGAATGGATTACTGAAGAACCAAGCTAGCATCAAAAGTTTTTTAAAGAATTCAAATGTGAAACTTTAGTGAAAATTCTAGTTTTTACAATAGAATGCAACTATTTTCCAACCAACAAAATATGTCTATTTAAGTCAACAAAGTTTAAAGTTTTATACTCTGCATGTTTTAGTTTTACGTTCAAGATTACATTTCCTCTATTTATATTATGATGTATATTGCATTTTACGGCTCTCGTATAAAAATATCTGAATAATAATGATAACTATCCGTCGACACTAAACTCTACGTCCGCTTCCGGGACAGGAAGACATACACGGACTTCCACGGAAGTCACGTTCCAATATCACGCGGCATTCTCACTTACAACTAGAGATAAGTATAACCAATGTGGCCGTCACCATGGTCTCCAAGGTTTGTCTTCTTCCATAGGTTGGTCGCAGGATTTTGTGGAAGTTCTCCTTTTGACCAAGGCTAGAGGGACATCGGGACTGTCTGGGGGTATTTCAGAAGTCATTGAAGACGAAGACGCAGTTGAAGAAGCGGAGGCAGCTGATGCAGTTCTTGCGGGGATTGGAATAAGGGTTGGAAGAGGCGATGCGTTGTTGGAAGGAGCCTGAGCTGGTAAAACCCAAGCTATATCTCCATTCGGAAGTCTTGTGGGTAATAATTGTAAACCAGCTCCAGTGGCAAGGTAAAAGTTCGGCAGCCTAAGGCTTAGGCCCTAAGCCAATTTATATGCAAGATGCAAGCTATGTCTATTTGATAAAAAAGTGTCATTTTTGCGACGAGATGGTGACAAATTGAAAATTTTTTTACTCAAAATTATTGTATCTGCTCGTACCATTGTGTATTGTGCACCACAATAGTTTTACCTCGGTTTGCGTCACATTTTAACCAATGCAATACATCACCTAGTTCTAGGTATGAGTGCGATTGAATTATTTAAGATGAATAGTCGAAAAAAAGCTCACGGTTAAAAATGTACAAAGATCGTTAGGTACAAAAATATTGAAAATATAATCGGCTTAAAAATAATTGACAAACAAGGTTGAGAAGTGAATCACGACCAAGCTAAAATTAATACGTTTCTACCGCTACTGACCGCCAATATCCTACCAACTCGCCAAACAATATAGTCGCTAGTCTTGTGGTGAGGCGGGTTTACTTCAAAAGAGGAAGTATGAGGTCTTTTAGGTCCAATGTTCTCTCTAAAGCTTGAAGTTCTCTCGGTGGGAGGAACCCAGAAACCACAACCAACAAAACCGAGATATAATTGGAAGAGAGGCAGCAAAAAGAGACAAGAAGTACTATTATTAATACCCAGAATATGGGATATGAAATTATTATTAATACCTAGAATACGAGGACCGGAAGACTCCATTATCCTGTTCCAATTCTCGAAGGACCTGTCAAACTAATTGGGTAGGTGGTTTCTGATTTCATCGAACTAATAACGGACGCTAAATTGACGCAAAAAATGGCAAAATAAGGACAAAATAATTAGTACAACCAAAAATTCACCCTCGCATATTGTAATCTCGTCGAGGTTAAACTATTTTTGCAAGGTTTATTTTAAAATTGACAGATATTTGAAAAGGGTAAAAAAGAGGGTGCTTTATTTTTGCATTATTGCCAACAGGCCAGTAGTTTGGTAAAGATAAAATACTAAGCTAACTTAATAATTAACACAGTCTACGCCATTACATTTCATATTTCTAATCATCATAATAATTTCATCAATTTATTGGTAAATTTATCAGTTGAAACATAGGTAATAAATATTGTTTTGTACCCTGATTTCTCAAAAAGGAAGCAGTGTTAAAACAGTTGCTATTCCTACAAGAGTGGTAGGTATAGTAGGTACCTAATATTTTCAGCTATTACCAGCTACCTGGAAGTAGGTACCTATCTTATCTACAGCTCTGGTCAGTGATCATTGTTTCTTATTTTTGTTCAGCAACCACCCACAGCAAGATTGACAAATGAAAAACAGCCATGCATAATCAATTTCGTTTTCTTTATCGTCATTTAACAGGTCGAGTGGCTGCCAAAGTCTGCCGTGGGAAAGTTTCTCGAAACTTCGAAACTCGATCTTCCGATGTGACAGCTTGTCGCTTGACCGCGCGCCCGACAAGCCGCCATCTTGAATGACGCCGTGTTTTTAAAAAATATATTAATTTTAAATCACTTTGCAAAACAGCATGTGGCCGAGTGCGAGACGCGTACACCACGGGATCAGAGTTCACATCCATCAGGTAGAATTTCACAACATTAATTAAGCGAGAGCGCTGGACTTGTTTCATGCGAGAAAATTATACAGTGGAAATCGTTTAAGCCAAAAATGGTTTTGCACGAAAATTGGTTCGCGTGAAAAATTATTGAGTTTTTGTGTTTTTTTTAAATATATTTATTTACTCGGCGATCATTTATAATACAGATGAGTTAGTGGATTCCTTTTGTGCGTGTATTTAAATAATATATATAAGTACCTACATAGGAACATAGGTACCTACCAATGTATTTAGTTGCGTTTTTTTTTTAAAAATATATTTTAAAACGCTGGCACTGTAAAAGGACACAATTTCAAGAAGTCGAGAAAGGCCACGAAAGACATGACATGATCAAGTACAAGTAAAAAGTCGGAACAATTGACGTGCGTGCATGACAAGATGTATGAATGTGGCGTTCTATCCTCTCTGCCGACCCCTTTGGTAAAACACCGCGGGTTGTTACTTAGAATGGTTTGTTACTTAGAATTTTGTAATGCTGAACAAAGGGCATGGAGAAATTCTGGACATGATTAGGGACGGAAGAAAATAGCTTATCTATGAAAATTAATATCATTGATGAAATATTGAATTTCCGACGCGACGTTTGGCTGACTTGACAGTTAATGTTTTTTTTTGTAAACGTTTAAGTAGATATTAGTATACATATTGTATTATGTTTTAAAAACGTAAAAAAACTTTTGGTTGTCTGTAAAGTCGGTTTACGGACGATAATTTTACATGATAACGTCATAAGAAAACATTAATGAAAAATAGCATACTTTTATGAATTGAATTGAATTATTATTACTGAATTATCATTATTTTGTATAATACAAAGCAGGAGTTAATTGATTTTTTGCGGGGAGTAGTGGGGGTCCGCTCTGGTCACCGAACGAACATTCAAAATTCGAATTTCATATCTGAAATTGGTGCAGGTCACGTGGTGTTAGCCAGTTCAAAAATGGACGGTATTACACGCGTGAATTTTTATTCATATTTTAATTATTTTTTTAAGAAATTCGAATTGAGTTTTTTGAAAAACTTTATTAAGATTTTTTTCTCAGAATATCATGAATAATCACCCTCTGGAGTTTCGCGGTCTCATCGTGGGAAACGGTGTATACATTCATATTTAGCGTGACTTTTGACTGCATAGTTTTCTGAACAAGAAACTGTACAGTTTTCTGTCCCGCGCGCATTACTTGGAGCAGTCGAAATATTTCTTTTTATTTAAAAAATGGTATTGCAAAAGGGATAAGAATGATTTTGGCGGCTATGTTGCGTGTTAGGTGTTGCACTGTGCGCTCTGTTGGTCCCGTTTAGTGGCCACGGGCGGATAACCGAGAGCCGAACGGGGAATATCAGATTTCAGTGCGAGATAGAATTACAGCGCAGCTCGTTAGCCAAAACTGGGACCTGCACCCTACACGATGGGCAGAAAGGAACTCTAAGGATCCTTTAAAAATATCGATATAGAAGTACACTCTAGATCTTCATCATGAATAACGAAAAAAATTAATGCAATAGAGCTCATTCTATTTAAAAAAAAAAAAATTTCATTTCTGAAACCGGCAATACGCCGCGCTCCCTAGTGGGGTAAAAAATAAAAACAATACTAATAGTAATGCAACTTTTAACCCATTTTTCATAATATTAGTTATAAGGACCACTTATGTAGCGCCGTTTTTGTGAGAAATAATTAAGTGAAGGTTTATGTGATAAATAACGTGAGATATGATGAAAAAATAACGTATGATAATATGATGATTATTAGAGTGCATTTTAATTTTTTGTTTAATGTAAGTACCTACGCTATTTTAAGAATTAAAAAAATCACCCCTGATTATTAAAGTGCATTTTAATTTTTTGTTTAATGTAAGTACCTACGCTATTTTAAGAATTTAAAAAATCACCTCAAGGGCGCTTTAATATTGGATAAATTTTAGAGCATCGTTTTGGAAGTAATTGCCTCAAGAACACTGTACAAAAAGGTTAAATCACAACCCGATATATGATTTTATTATTTGTAATTTTTCCTTAGAGACATGTTAAATTAACACAAGATAAGCTATTTTAAGCTAGAAGAGAACTTCCATCTGTATTTTGCAGTGAAACAAAGGCAACTATATCTATCTTCCACTTTCTTATACATTTTAATCATTATATTTCCCTCTAACATGTTGAGATCTAAACAAAATTGTCTTAATCTTCCTAGGACTAGGACATGACATGGAACGGAAGAAAAAAGCCTATCTATGTAAAATAAACATAATTGATTTCCTTATAGTTTTTCTTACTTTTTATCTAAAAACATTGTCAGGACTAAATGATTTTTGAGTCACACGGTAGAGAATCAGGTTTGGGTGCACCGTGCACCGTGCACCGCCCACTGTGCAGTGCATTACCGTCCATTTTTCATGTCTCTGTTCCTTTTTGATTTTTAAAAGGCCGATAACTTGTTAACCATATTTTTTTGGGAATAACGACCTTTCTAAAAAGTCCGCCACTATGCCGGCCAGGTAAACAGAAGGAAAAAGCCAATTATACCGCCATTATTATTTTAAAAAAACACAACGCGTTTTATGTTTAATTTCATTGTATTTAGAATATTTACGTATGAATGGATAAACGCCCGACACACTTAATAATCATAATAAATAAGCCAATTTATATGGCGCCGTTTTTATGAATTATCATCTCAGGGGCGCTTTACAACTTCGTCACTATTACAAAAGCATGTTACTGCTGCGGATAAGAAATTTTGTAAAGATAAGTTTTTAGCTTTAGCCGAAATTCAGAAGAACTTTTCATACATCTAACATTTTTTGAAAGTAGGTGATTCCATGCAGAAGGACCCGCGAATGCAAAAGCCCTCTCACCAAGACTTGTAGGTATTCGGATTCGATTTGGTCGCTTCTGATTTGGCTGATCGTAAGGTTCCGTTTCTTAAGTATCTTCAACCAACTAAAGCTATACTTTTTATTATTTTGTACTATTCTATGTACCTATAGAGAAAAACACGATTTTTTCTCGCTACGCCCCTTAAAGTAATTTGATAAAAATCTTAAGTACTTACGTCTTTTTTCATGGCTTCTAAAATAAGTGTTTTGAGCTCGTTCAAGCAGTTATTTATTCTCGCTCTTCTTCTTTTTTCCATAATTGGCTTATTACTCTGTAAAAGAAAAAATAAAACAATTAGTTAATTCTAAATAATATATTAACACAACATGTCATCTTTAGTGTTAAAACACCCCAGAAATGTAAATGTTGCCAGTCATGTTAAGTCTTAACATTCACTTTGTAACTACATCATTCTAGACTTATAGATTATTGACATGACATCAATCAGTGATATCGATCAATTGCTTCGGAGACACTTGTTTATTAGAAAACTAATCGTGTAAATAGATCGACTTAATTAATAAACAACACTATTTGATATAGGCATTGATTATTTGATTACCTTTTTCTAGAATTTTAAAGTAGAACGTAAATACAACGTCAACCTATTATTAATAAAGTTGTAGACATTATCAGATGATTCCCATCACGGGATAAACCGACCATAAAAGACTGTCTGAATTATTCTCAATCATGTTACAGTAAAATTGTGTCGTTTATTTATATGGGACACGCTTGAAGCAGAAACAAAAATAAAAAGTTTAACACGCCATACCCGCTCTATTCAAGATACTAATATGATAAAAATAAAATAAAATGTAACTTTTGAGAAGATTGAAAGATCGAGTTTCAAATAAATATAATATTTTCTTCGTTTCTTCCTATTCGCCTCATTCAACCTAAGGGTAAATTGAGGAAAAGGTATATGGTATAGGTACGGATTTGTATCATCTAAGTTCTAAGTAGCAGGATTGAACATGGAAACAGTGTGCGGTACGGTAGGTACATGTTAATGTTTCCAAAATCATTAAGACATTTCAACTCGATAAACTATTATCGTCTCCTGCGTTTAAATATTCAGATTTCCCAACGCATACACTACACTCCACACACATACAACAACACACATACACATGACATAACATAACCACTGTTTGCTCACTTCACGTCTTCAGAAATTTGTCATGTACATTGTGTTGTCCACGTAATTGGTGTTATGTTGCATAATATGCATATTATGTTACCTCAAATTGAAAATTCTTAGTTCATTGTACCAAACATAGCCCTGTGAGCACAACATTAAACTATAAATAAATAAATTACGACGCCTCCACCAAATGATATTAGCCTTCTAATACGGAGTTATTGATTCATTATTTTAGCAATCATTTTTTCATAGTTGGTTTTTCGATTGAATTATAAGGAATTCCTAATTATTTATTGATATCGTATTAAATTATATTAAAGATTAAATATTTTGTTGAGGGAAAAAAGGGTTTGAATGATAAATTTTCATCACTATCGTACTTAGTGGGACATGGCCGAACAAGAACGCTGATTGCGCGAGACCAGGTGAAGCGGCCGATACAGCTAATATCGTACCATCAGTACCTACCGAGGCAAGACTGGTATAGCGTATAGCGCATGGTATAGCTCATGTCGCTATAAGTGTGTCTAGCGCAACTATAATCTTGAATCTATACAACACAGTGACTGCTAATGCGCCTGTAGTTAGTTCGGCCGGCCGCGGCCGTGGGAACATTTAGCCGTGGAACATCGCGCATCGCATCGCCTCGAATGTCGGCCACGGAACGATTACTCATTGTTCCTGACAGTCGACAGTCGCCATTGTACGAGTACGTTGTACAGGAGTTTGCAAAAAATGCGTGATTGAAATACAGAAGCTACAGATGTGAAATTAATACAAATAATATCTGTGATGTATAAGTCTTAGTGAAGAAAAATAGTAAGAGAACATGATTTCTAACTAGGAATGCAAGATAAATTTAATTGTAATTTTTTTAAATATTTTTTTTTAATGCATCACTAGGAAATGCTATTACCGATCAAAATATCATCAGGAACATTTTTTTAAACGTTATTCAACTGAATTATATGAACTAAGGGTTATACACTTGATATGTAACTGCACATTAATTCATTCATTCATTCACTCAAAAAAAAACTAAAGGTACCCATATAAAAAAAAAAGCAAAATTTTCAATGGAAAATTTTGGATTTCAAAAAGCTAGGTCCATATATATAGGTACTAAGTTTGATCGTAAGATAAAGTTTTTTAAACCGTAATCGGAATTAAAAGGTTATCAAATCGTGAGCATACCACACAAAATTCAAAAGATATATGTATTTTTTTTTTTGCGTTTATTCTTTAAAAAAATAATCCATTTTACCGATACGATGAATATGGTTTATAAATCGATTAAACGCCATTTTGATTCAATCGGTGTGACTTCACAAGACCATTTTTTTCAGCCCTGACTCAAATATCGCGAAGTCATCAATAAGAAGCAATAATTTATTTTCCTCAGGTGTGTTATTGTTCTTGAGTTGAAAGCGGATTAGCTTCGTGTATTATACGTTGTGTTGCCATACTAACTCTAACTCCTCGGCTAGCGCTCACCGCCATCGCCACCGCCACCGTGGGAACTCTATTGCGCAACCACTGCAACTGCTAACTTCACGGTGTAGAGTTAATGCCTATTCTAGTACCTACCAGCTACCAGGTAGGTACTAAGGCATCAGGTCTACACTCTACTACACAACACTAATAGGCTTACTATACGTACGCAATTTCTGGGACAGACAGCATTTTAAATTTTCCACATAAATATCTAGGAAGGGTTGAAAATTTTGGAATTTACACTGAAAGCAAATTGATTTTTCTCAGTGCACCGATAAAAAAAAATATCAACAAATTACTAACGATTTCGAATATTAATTTAAGATTTTAGTATACTTACATTTTTGTTTTTAATGAAAAATTTAAGTAGGTAACGACTTTTTAAAATATTGGTAGGTATTTAAATTTTACGATTTCGGGGTTATTTTCAAATAAATGTGACAGAAAGCAGGAAACAAGTTGTGGTGGAGTTGGATTAAAACTTGGAAATTGCAATCTGGAGTCCGCGACTCTACTACTAGACCACAACCTGGTTCAATTCCAAATTATAAATCTTAAAAAAAAAAATCATTAAGTAATAAAAAACGGAAATTTTGAAGATTTAATAAAAATGTCACGGACAGACGCTTGACAATTCGGACTGTCAACATAAACACCGAAGGTCTAGTAAGCATTTTTATGGTCAACAATTCACAATGTTTAAAGAAATTATTACTTATGCCCTTAGAGTAATGACGCGCAGGCTATAGAGAGGCCCTTTCGCCGTTTCCCATAGAGCGAAAGCGTTGCAAATTTTTGGTTAGCGACAACTTCACTCTGCTGGCGGCCATTATTATTTGTTTGACAACAGACGCGTAACGGTCACTTTCGTCGCTTTGCTAGTAAATAACGTGGATACTTCCTGATTTTAATCATCAAAAACGGCAATGGTGAATTGTAGTATGCTTGGTTGTAGCAGTAAGAGTGTCAAAGGTGTTAAAGGAGTCACATTTCACAGGTAATTGATTTCGATAAATAATTATTTTGATTTACGTTGATTTTGGCATATATTGTCCTAACATGGGTATTATTTGTATAAAAACTTTCCTTTTATCAACATATTTACATTATTTACCAGTTTTTCTTAATTTAGGTGATCAATTTGTAAATTAAAGTATGTTTACTGTTAATAGTGACAGTTGATTACTGTCGATATGCCAAGGCCGCATTAGGCATTTGTAAAACTTTGGCATTTGTTTTGCTGCAAACTATAGCCAACTTCGTGTTTGACAATCATAGAATGGTTTTTGACCGTTAGGGCCCCTCTATAGCCTGCGCGTCATTACTCTAAGCTTATGCCCCTATGACTTGTCGTTGGACTGGATTATGCGAAATTAATACTCAACCCCTTAGGAAGTGATATCGCACTTTTAGGGCAGGTATCAAATATGTAGGTACCAGTGTACTACCCTTTACTAAACTGTCATACGTATACGGCAAACGATACATCTACCTTTAATGGCACTTTATTTTTACCGAAAACGTAACATAAATACTATCCGTTCTTAATTATATTGAACACACAGAGGATCATTAACGTAATACATATTCTCAAAAGTTGTTTTTAAAAAATTTATTCACCATAATATATATATTTTTTAAATTTATTTAATATTTATTTATTTAATACATTATCGAATCAAATTTACAAAGCTTAATATCACAATAATTATACAATATAACAATAACGCTATAATTCACCAATAAAAAAGACAAGCTTTTGTGCTTGGTGAGGGAGGTTACGCTAAAATATACATAATATAAGTAGTTATCATAGTATGTTAGTAATTAAAAAAAAAAAAAAATTGTAAAATTAGTCCTCGGCACGGGTTACCCCCAGTGAGGACAAATATAGTATTTTAAATTTGTACTTTGCAATATGTTTAAATAAAAATAAATAAATAAATTTAAAAAAAAAAAAAAAAAAAAAAAGTAGTAATCATATTGAGGTAAGTTAAAAAATAAATATAGGTACTAGATATGCAAGCTAAACAATTAAGTAAGCAAAAAATAGTGATTTTATAGTTGTTAAATGTGTTTTTTTAGTTTAAATTTAAATTTCTTCAAGACATTAATAATTTTTAGTTCATTGGCCAATTCATTAAAATACATTATTCCCTTATACAAGAAACTATTTTCGAAATGTTTTGTATAAAATTTTGGAATTTTAATATTATTTTGGTATCTCATTGATAGATTAGATTCAAAGTGTTTTAATAGTTTTTTAAATAAATTTCCAAAATAGAATATTGTTTATAGATTTGGTCTATCGTTGGCACACTAAACATTTTAAAGAGTAATTCTGTTGAGAATGTTGAAGTCAGTAATAATTTTATAATTATACTTGATCCATAAAAATAATACTATGTGAAAACTCGGCTCGCTTCTGCTAGGCCAATTTGAGACGTGGGAAACTGCACTACGCGCCTTCTTAGTATAACACTCGACACTCGTATCTTCAAGAATGATAACTACTAACTAGACTAGATAGTTTTTTTAAGTTTAGCGAAGGACCAAACGAGGCATGATTGCATTGGAGTAATGTACCTTCTCATATCAATTGGTACGCACTGTCATTCTATTGACGCCAATTTAAAGAGAAATCACCTCGATAGCGCTGAGAGTTTTATTATTATCCCTACGTTTATTTTAAATATACAATAAACATATTCAAGGTGTAACTCGATGGACAACCCGAAAATTGGTGAATAATCATCGTATTAGGAGACGATTGTGTAATATGACTTTGTAATCTGAGCTTGAAAAAAATTGTTTTTTTCATCTCACAAAAGTCTTCATAAGTGCTTATGGCAGATTAAATAAAATTGTTCAAATCCTTATTAAAACGCGGGTTTTTCAATTTAGTTTTCTTTATGGATAGTATTCTATTGACTAAATACATATTTGATAAAAATTTGCAAAAAAAATCGAAAAAAAAATCTATTTCGTACTCAATTTTCTCGATAACTAAGGGTCAAATCAAAAAAATTTATTCTACAAAATCGATTCCAAATATTATGTAGATTCACTGGTTTCCCGCTTGTACATCGAGTTTTGTTACACCTTGTATTCATTCAATTTATTGTATTTTTTTATATTATTTATTCATTCAATTTATTGTAGATTGCCTCTTCACTTGCCCATAAATCAATTCTGAGGTGTCGTTGATTTTATTTGGAAAATTATTTATTTATCACATGAATCACACGAGTGATGTAATCGTAAAATATAAGCTCACAAAAGTTTATTTTAGCGAAGAATTTTTTTGAAAAATGATTCCTGTCCAATTTAATTATTTACCTAAATGGTAAAAAACATGTCCAATACATTACCATTAATAGTATGTAAATTTTGAATTTTAAAAACATAATGCTACTGTATCCATTACCTAATGTATGTCAGAAATATGGGTGTGAGACGTGATATTAAAACGAACCTAATAAGCATCCAGTTATTATTATTATTACAAAACAAATTGGACACCCCGAATTGCCGCAGTTTTACATCCTGCAGTTAAGGAAATTTGGGCGCTTGAGTGATTCCAAACCACGGCTCATTCGCGTCCTTCTAGGAATCTACATAACACAACACAAACACGCCGAGTGAAGACATCCGCCATGTTGCTAAACGGCAAACTCGCTGATAATCAGAATCACGCCTCATTACGAACTTCTTGTAAAGTGTTAATTACGGCTTCTTGTAACGTGTTTACCACGAAGAGTTAATGTTTTGATTTTAAGCCTGTATTATTAAAAAAACACACCACACTTATCTCGTGGTTGCCTCGTAAGTTGGATATTGTTACTTGCAACATGTAACACATCAATAATTGGGTTCTTTCCGATTTTTTATTTAAAAAAACTGATTGAAAAATTACAATATCACGGGAATTTTTTTTTAATTTTTACGATGTCATATGAATTTTTTAGCCCGGTTTGAAATAGCGGTTTTTCAAATCGCTCGCAAAATCCTTCATTTGGCGCGCATGCGGTGTGACGTCACAGCAATATAGGCGCTCACTTCGTAATGAATTTCACGCCTTTCATGGTAGACGGGTATGACGTCATTAACCAATAACGGGCGTTAAAAATCATTCGTATTTTCGTGTTTTTAAAACATTTTTGATCATTGTGTTTTATATCGTTGGAATTGAAAAAATATACTTTAAATATTTATAACGTTTTTAAGAATATTCGTGCTATCGGGAAGAACCCTATTGATTTCAAATCTGCCATATAAGCACAACACTTAATTTTACAGTTGTTTTTCATTTATGGTCATCAATAGTCTTCCGATCAACTTAAAGAGTGTTTGACATAATAATTGTGTGCTATTTTTGTTTATTTAAATATTTATATTTATCATGCGTGATACTTTTTTGTAACTCGTCATAAATATTGGAAATTGTTACTTGAAACACATCAATAATTGATTTCGGATATATCTAAAACGCTTTTAGAATGAATTCCGTCTGGGAGAAAACTATTTCGGAATCTTGGGCGGTGTCGGCGATCGAATAAACGCATTAGCTCCTAGCTTAGTTCCTGGCTGCCATCCAGTACCTACGAGTTATCGACTCTAGACTCTACCTCAACTTCAGATTCCCGGGCCAGCTTCAGGTACTCTGTTCCATATTGTTGACATTCCAACATAACAAAAGGGTACGATAATAACAGTAGTATTGAAACTGGCGCCTGACCTTTCGTAAGAGATTTTGACTAGTAAATTGGTACTTAAAAAGTATAATGGATTCTACTGTAATGTACTCCTTTTGATGTATTGGTTAAGTTGTAAGTTATTGTATTACTAATAAAGCTCTGTTATTATTATTACTATGTTTTTTTAAGGAAGTTAGGCGCCATAGTAAATGTAAAGAGGGGCTAAAGGGAATGGGCGTATCACCCCCTACGGTTGTTAAAAAGTACAGGGAGACTCCAAAACAAGTCAATGGCAGAAACATCGTCAAAGGAATAGTCAAAATATCACTAGAACTCTAGGTGGGAAAGTCATCGTCGCGTCGTAGAAAGTAAAAAAATTGTGCTATGTATTACTTTTTAATTTATATTCTATGTGCAGAAACCGATACGACGCGCGACGTTATCGCTGAAATCATGAGTCGTATTTCACTGCACACTGAATAATAAAGCATGAATACTAAATGATCAACAAGTGTCAAAAATAATGTTTTGTTCAATCTCCTGCCTTTGGCTGTGCGCAAAAATCAAAACAGTGCGGCTGGTTTGTATTTGTATAGATTGGTGACGATCGCAAACTGATTCGCATCGAAGATATTCTATCGGCACAGCAAATCACGCTGCAGATTTTGCCTGGAGCAATATTGTCTGATTAGATTCAGATTTGATACAGAGCGCGCTGTGGCGTATTTTGCTTCATGTTTGAATGGTTTTATTATTTGAGTACCTGTTTTATACGTGACAGCCTTCATACGCCGAGTGGCTGTCACTTCGTCATTTAACCCTTCCGCTCCTAATCTACTCGATTGTGATACAAATAAAGACATGCTTCCTTTCAAAAATCAATTTACCAATTTAAATACAAATAAAGATACGCTTCCTTTCGAAAATCAATTTACCAATTTAAATACAAATAATTTCTATTGCTTACTGGCCGATGAAATAAACAATGCCTTTGAGGCCAGATTTATCAAACTCTGATAGAAAAAAATGAAATTGACAAAATATTCTGAAGAGATAAAATTACACATGTGTACGTTAATTGCTAGATAATCCAATTATAGATTTTTTTAAATACCTAAAAATTAACAACACTTGGATCTCAACCAGCCACGATTAATTGGGTCACTTTTCTGAAATCAAAACGAGATTTTTTAATGTACTTAATTTTCTGATCATCTTTTCACTTAAATATGACTTAAATATAATTAGCCTTCTTAGATGCAACTATAGACTAAGATGCAACAGGCTGTAACACGCTTTTTTTAGGAACAATCTAAGAGAACATTATTTAATATATAGACGGTTGAATAGAAAAGTGAGTATGAAGTGTGCAAATAAATGCAATTTAAAGAAACAAATCTAAATACACTGCAGGAGTGACAGGGTTAGTAATTTATCATCTCGAGTACCCAAGAACTCGCCACTCGGTAAATAATGATTTGATATGATTAGTTCCTCTTGTCGCCTGTCGCGTGCGTGGCAGACACGTGCCTTCACGTTTCACGACATCAGCGAAAGGCCTTGTAAGAAGATTATCTGATTTCTCAGTAGACGTAACATGTTATCGGGGATCAGGTACACCGCCAATGTAAAGACTAAAGATCACGCATTTATGATGTGGCTGACGAGAGGAAATTACGAAGATTCTTCTTGTAAGATAGAGATCTACATTCGTTTGATGATAGCCCTAGCGAACTTATAATAAGATTAGCCATTTTCTTGATCGAAAATTGCCTCAGTTTATGAGAAAAGACCAATAAAATGGGTCGATAGCCCTCAATTTATTGAAGGCATTTTATTTATCAATATTATTGACCACTGGATGTTCGTTTCGTCGAGACAAATTGTCATCAAACAGTCAATATTATTTGACGTAGGTATTAAATTTCTGAAGGTGTTTTACTGATCGATCATGTTAGGAAGCTTAATACACGACACGATGAGAATTAATACACGACAAGATGAGAATAAATACACGACAAGATGAGAATTAATACACGACAAGATTAATACACGACAAGATGAGAATTAATACACGACAAGATGAGAATTAATACACGACAAGATGAGAATTAATACACGACAAGATGAGAATTAATACACGACAGTGGCTTGATCATGGTTTGCCGATAAGATAAAACAGAACGTGAATATCACGTATCACAGTGCGGTCTCGAGCGGTAAACAATCGGGCGATAAAATATTCGTTATCGACCTAGTGATCGAGTGATTTGTGGCTGAAGAACTCGTGTAACACAAACGATAAACGATTTTATGTGCAAAAACGAGTCACGGTATATTTGCGGTGAAAAATAGCACTTGACGCGTATTTTTATGATGAACGAATCACCGTTCTGAGAGCTAGTAGGTAGTTTGTATTACTAAATAACCCGTGTCAAAATTTTGCATTATAAAAACATATTACTGATATTTGATAAAATGTTAACGGAATATTTAAGACAAACGTAAAAATGAAAATCTGTAATAGGTAATCGAACCTACCGGACAACCATTGAATCGCGATTCCCATCATCATTTTTATGTTCGTTTTGATTAGTCGTTAGTATAAAAACAAAATTTTTTGAAATGAATACAAATACTTGTAGGCAAATTACTGGATTATACCACAGCTGGGCTGATATCAGATATTATGTATATTAGAGGAATGTTGTAGTACGTCAAGTGGCCACTTAACCCAGCCAATGACAGGTCATAAGCCCTGTAAACCGCCTAGATGACCCACATTCGTTTCCAGAGTTTCTCTGTCTTTGTTGGGATATCAATAATATCTGACTTCATGTTTTGATCAGGGCCAGTTATTTGATCAATTTCAACAAGAAGTATAAAATATTTTTCAGTTAATTTATTTAAAATGTTAATTATTATATTTAACTTAATACTAACAACAAAACTAATTAGTCTGGAGGTATCCAGAAAAATGCAAAATCGAGTAGGTACTATTATGTATTTATTTTAAAAGAATACACTGTGACGCGTTTGATCCAGCTTATATTAAATAAGATGATTACACATTTAATCATTCAATCAAATGCAATTTTCCACTCTCACTTCCTTCAACTCATCCTATACCACTCCTTATCAATTTCCTTCTTCTAACTTTTCACTATCTCCTCTGTTTTTGTTCATATGTATCTTTTATTAATATATAAGTAATATTTATCTATTTTATATAGTTTAAATTTCAAGCCGTCGTCGCTTTATTACAGTCATTATTTAGTGAATACATATAATTGGGATGGCCAGGCCCTACTATAGTAAACATTTTATATATTTTCTTATCATATTCATTTAACCTGTACATTTCTGTTTGTATTCGAAATTAAAATAAAATAAAATAAAAATAAAAATAATTGTTAATTTCTGATTCACAATTTCAGATTATTGTAATTTCTCATTCCCAGGTACCACTCACACTTTGATTCTAATATATGACGTGGGCGGATGGCGTAGTGTGTCTTCGGACCACCCACCGGTCGGCGCAGATGTAATAGCACCGTAGGTGTGTACGGCGCGTGGGCGAGCGGCGTGGCGCCGAGGGGCGGGTCGTCTGCTGGCCGCGCGCCGGCTGGCCTGGCCGCGCGGCCGGCTGGCTGGCCGCGCGCCGCTGGACTGCCCGCGCGACGGCTGCTTGCCGCGCGCCGGCGGCACTTCCGCAGCCGCCCGGCCACGAGGTGATATAAATATCAACATCGCCATCGGGCCGCCACTGCCAACGCGATGCACCAAACAAATAGCAACAAATAATAGATCTACTTTATACAATACAATAAGTGGGCAGCAGCGTAAGAAAATAAGAGATCGGCCCACAGTTCTGCAGTACTGTGAAATTTAACGGTTTTGACTATATCCATGAATTTCAGCGGTAACTAGTCTATAATACATATTATATTATAAATGTTCGGCCACAGTTGCTGTGCAAAACCATGGATTTCACCGGCAACATAACTCGAATCTAAATAAGTACCCAAACAAGACACTGGAACAATAAACAAGTCCATAAGTTCTCTACTAACTTGACCGTCAATAATCACGTCAATGTTGGTGCAATGGGTAGATTTTAGAACGATTCATCCGATAAATATCAGAAAAATATTGAAATAGATGACTAGAGTGTTGGTGGCCATCCTTTGGCACTATAGACAAATTACTGATAATGGGTATTTATTAGCACCCGGTTGCATACCCAATTTCTCATAAGTGATAGCGCGGTCAGCCCAAACACGTGAAATTATGTGTAGGTACCTACTGACTGATCGAGAAATCAATAACTAATAAGAATATTAGTTCTACGTACTGTTCCTTGTAAAAATTGTGTCATTTATGCTAACGACGGAACTAGCCTCACGTCAGTCCTAAAGTCGATATGTTTCTGATAGCAAGAACCATTAAAATTTTCCGTAATTTTTGTAAATATTTTTCAATGGGATAACGACATGCGATTGGAAGATTCCGACAATTAGCTGATTCATTAAATGCATAATAACACCATGAAATACCAAATACGTAACACATATAAATACATGCGGTCATTAGGAATTTAATAGATGCGCAGTTCAACGACAGCTATAGGTTATACATGAATAAGTAAAAGTACTATCCACTTCCTTTCCCTTCTCCGCACCTAATGGTACATAGGGCATTGCATTAATGTGCAGTTTATCTTGTTGTAGGTATGAATCGGATCTCTTCATATTAATTTGAAACTCATTCTGAGTCCTAATTTCAAGCAAATCTCAAAAATTTTCCAAAATCATTTTCCTACGCACTTGACTTTAAACAGTTTCAGAATACGTGGTTTGGGCACTAAATATATTGTTTTTAAATAATGTATGAATTTATGTTTGTACAGCGCCCTTAAGGTGATTTCTCTCGAAAATGTCGCTTTACAAGTCATCCTATTAATATTATTATTTATCGGGAATCGAGTCCGCGACCTCTTGCGTGGTAGGCCAAAAACGTTTACATAAAAAACATTAACTTTCAGGCCAGCCAAACGTCGCGTCGCGTCGACCATTCGACGTTCCATCTAGTTTTCGCTTTATACGGGACAGTTTGCAAACCGCACAAGAAGCTGTATAGGTTTCTGTTCCGTATAAAGTGCGCTAAGACCTTAAAGATGACTCAATGAGCCTTCATGTTATTTTATTTCAACACCTTAGTAAGGTTTCAAAATAGTAATACTCATGTGTATGTATATTGTATAAATACTCAGTAATATTGTAATTATTTTTTGCATAATTACGATCTTAATCTTGCCTCAAAAAATGTTCTGTCAAAAACGAATCATAATACGTTTACTGTAAAAGAGGCTAAACTTCATTCCAATTTATTTGAATTTTTCCACCCCTGAACATTTCTACCCCTGGCTTATTTTTTGACCTATGGCACAGGTAAATAAGGCAAAAATATTTTTTACTGGGAATACCAATAATGGGTATCAAAGGTAAAGGTTTTGGTGTGAGAAATTCTTAGAACCATTTGTCATTATTTTCAGAAAGGGCACCATTAAACACTAATAAAGGTAACGCAAGTACAAGCAGGCAGACCTAATTGATATTAGGAACATTAAAACTAATTCGGATTGTATGGATATTCCATAAAATCTATTTATTCTAAAAGTATTTTGTATTTGGGTTAATGTTAAAACATATTACGCGTAGGAAATTGATAATTACTACTTAAATTACTTATGCATATTTTGAAATATTTTTCTTGGAATTTAATCAGAATAATAATTATGTAAACAGGTCATAAACTTAATTCCTATTCTATTTTAAAAATACTAATTCTAATGGAAATAAATTAAGCTTCATTCGTATTTATCTATAGTATTTTATAAATTAATAGAGATTCCAGGTGTCTTTATATCGAGTAATTTGTTCCCAGTTTTTAATTTATACGAAATTTTTGATTTGGAGTTTCTCATAATAATACCAATTGTGATTTACCTAAGAGTATAAAAATCATAAAAACACAGTATTTATACGCTAGGAATGAAAATATTTCAAGTTTTTTAGAAAACAAGAAAGGGTATTTTGAATAACTGATAAAATATTTAAACATAAATAAATTGATGCCTTTGCCTTTTTTCATTTTACACATCAAGATTTTTCCACCATATCATTTTTCATGTAGTATGGCAGGTTCATACTGAATCGTCTTGTATCAAATTCTTGAATTACTAATTTTATGTATTTTAAAAAAAACAGTAGGTAAGTGTTTTCATTTTAGTTGGGATTTTCAAATGTTATAATTTTATTATTATTATTTTTTTTTTTGTTATTATTTTTTATTATTATTGTTAAACATATTTAAATAACATACCCTTCTTGCATCGTTGGCAGCGGACCTTTGGGCGTCCAAAGACTGGCCGGTAGATCCTACACCAGTAACCATTGTCATTTATTAATATTTCCAAAAACACAAATTAAAACACCAAAATACTCAAAACAACCAGACGTCCTTAAACAATGTTATTTAACGCATAAAATGTCACAAAATATCTCCACTAACTAAACGTTCAATATACCACAAGAAAAAGTTAGCGTTCAAAACAGTTTCACTTTTGATTTTCAAATTTTCTCAAATTAGGATCACGCGATAATTTTCCACCTCCTTGGCGATGCGACACACGCCCTACTCACGCAAAGTGTGACAAACGACTGATGTGACGTACGTTCAATTTTGACTCCTGTTGCGCGCGTGTCTGTAAAGTGGAGGGGATGCAAGCACGTTTTTATCGCTGTTTCGCTCTGACGCACCTGTCCGGATATAAGTCTGTCTCATAACAACCTGTTGGAAGGACGCGACGTCATTTTGAATAAGTGCTCCCTTTCATTTTCAGCGAATATAAACTATGGGATCCTGAAAAAATGTATGAAATAAAGAGAGATGACAGATTTTTAAATTGTTGGAACACAAGCAGTGAATGAATCATCAGCATAAAATATAATATCAAGAGCATTAGTCATATTTACATACTTTGTATTGCTCATAATTTTGTTCGAATAATCATGTTAAAGATAAAAGAAAGAAAGATATGATATTTTTTACTCTAAAAGAAAGTCTTTTCTCTTGGCAAGTAGATTAGGAAATAATAAATTTTATTATGAAATAAAACACACTTTTGTTTTAAACTAGGTACTTATTTATTTTTAAGTAAAATATTAATTTATTATCAATTAATTAAGCACAATAGCTTGTCTTTTTTATTGGTGGGGTATAGAGCGTTAAGTGTAATATTGTACCTATAAATTTTGTAAAATTTTTTTAAAATAAAAATATGAAATACAAATAAATAAAAACATTAAAAAAATAAAAATCATAAAAAATTGGATAAATTAAAAACTAATAAATGTATTGTGAGACGTAAATTTCAAGTTTACATACATTTTAGTAATTAGCATAATGGATTATTTCTATAAATAAACATTGGATAGTTTGAATATTTTGGCGTTTAAAAAATAAATAATACAATTGTTTGCAAGTACAAGACTTATAATAAATTCAACATCTGTTCTCATAAATCTGACAATTTTGTATTCATTAGTATCTACATCCCAATGCATCGATCATGTGTTTCTTCCTCACTTCACCCTCTCCATCCCTTGTCCAAGTACCTGGTCAACCACTTGAATTTTTTTTTAGTTAGCGACTGGTTAGCGGAAATTGCTGGTTCATTAATTTTATTACTAACACTGATTTACTTTCGAGATTATGAATTTGTCACACGTAACTGAATTGGATAAATGAGGGAAGATGGACAGGACTCACCCTTTGATTGCTTCAGGAGTTTTGTTCCACTTCACATCACACATTGCATCACTTTTGGTCATACGATAGTATCATTAACTTAATTATTTATTAGAATATTGCGGGTGCGGGCGGTATAATTCGAGCGATTTCCGGATCAGCCAATGCGTGCTGGTAAAGTTCCAAGAAGACACTGACTTCATCGTTGGAGCTCCTTGCAGTCTCGTCCAATGGGTGCGAGGGAGAAGCTATGGAACACATATGATAACACAAAGGAAAGGGACAGGAGATTCGGCTACGTGCGACCGTAAAACTCAGCAATCAACCGCCCAACCAGCGACTTATTCCTTTATTTTAATGTATAATTATGCAAAGCCCTGAAAAAGGAGTAGTACCTCCGAAACCAGATGGCATTTTAAAAATAAAATAAGTAGTTTAAAACAAAAGTGTGTTTCATTTCATAATGATGTAAAACTACAAAGCGAGTGTTACAAACATTGAGTTATTAATAAATTTTATATCCACGAACCACATATTGACATTTGCTGAAAACCATTAATGAAGCGTGTCAGACGTACCTTCCCCGATTCAGTGTGTCTCTTTCTATTCCATGTTGTCGGATTCTTGTATCTCACACCAACCTGTTACAAGATGAACGTCACGTTTTAAATAAATAAAAAATATAGCCTTCTCTTTTTTACCGCCGGTTCACCGCATATCTGCGTCTCGTTATCGAATCAAATACTTAGTTTACTATTAGTGGAATCTAATTATAAGATTTAGGTGTGATAAAGAAGAACTTATCGAAAGAAGCAAAATTGGCAGTACACAACGGAGTTCTGGTACCAACCCTTATGTATGGTAGTGAAGCGTGGTGTTGGAAAAAGAAGGATGAAAGTAGACTGAATGCTGTTGAAATGCGATCTCTCAGGCGAATGTGTGGTAGGTAAGACTATAATCGTATGATAGGTGTACAAATGTCGAAATTAGAGCAGAGTGCAAGGCTGAGATAAGCATTATCGACACAAAATTAAGAACGGGCTTTTACGATGGTTTGGTCATGTGGAGCGAATGAGTGATGAAAGAACGGCTAAAAGAAGTTTTAAAAGCAAGTGTGCCTGGATGTAGAAGCCGCGGAAGGCCGAGAAAGACATGGCTTGACCAAGTACGTCAAGTACTTGAAAGTGGTCATGTGAAAAGTCGGAATAATCGGCGTATGTGCATGAGAAGATGTATGAATTTAGAAGAAGAAAAGGAAGTCTGTCAGGACAGAGTGGTATGGCGTTCTATCCTCTCTGCCTATCCCTACGGGAAAATGGCGTGATGGTTAGTTAGTTAGTTAGGTGTGATAATTTTATTCGCCTCCGTGTATAAGTAGTGTACTGGTAGATAATAATAATTAAGTATCATTATTGACTAACCTATATTTGTAGCGCCATTTTTGTGAAAAATTGCATCACCAATAATTAAAAATAATATTTACAGTTCCTAGTATTTCACTAAATAATTACCTTGACAAGGCTATCAAATTTTTCGCTATTCTGTTTATTTATTTCTATTCTATCACGTTATTTCCGGTCAATTGTTAGTTTATCGCGCATTTATCACGTAGAATTTTTAATTTCAACACGAACTACTACATTACTAAACAAATTGCAGTTTTTCCGGATTATTTACATATTTTTCATGCCATAATAAATTTTAATTGGAAAAATATCAAAATAAATATTTCATAATGACCCAGCCGGGAATGGGACCTGCGACCTCACACATGACAACCCAACTCGCTAACCACTACTCTACGAAGCGGACGAATTCAGTTTTAGCTGTTGCAATATTCGGCGTTTATTAAAAATGTAAATAAATTATATTTTTCAATGGTTTTTGATATGACGGCCACGCGATATGTTCCCCGCTGAGATACGAAAAAAAAATCAGACCTGTAAAAACCTTCATAAATCATATCCCGACCCTACCGAACCAACACATTTATTTATTCATATCTAATAAAAATAAATAATAAACTACACAAAGCTATTTTGCTGACTTGTAGGGAAAAATGCATGAAATAATTCATCGTCATCATCATCATCATCATACCATATCCGCTGCCTATGTGCCTACGTGGAGCATATGGATTCCAAAAACTTCCTCAGGCTATGGAGTAGACCGCCAGCTACCGTGCATCCTCCCAAGTCAAGTCCACGTCCCACAGCTCTGACTCAAACTGCCGTCAACAGTGGACGTCCAGGACGCCGAGAACCTGATGCCTTGTAAAATAGGCAAGCATGGTTAAGGCTCTCGGGAGGCATACGTAGTATATTATGGCCTGGGAAAACGCCTTCGCCGGATGACAGTAGATACCAAGGGTTGCTGTGTCCGTAGCTTCACTTCTGTGCTCCTTTAAAAGTCAAAACACCGCACACCTATGAAATGATTCAATGGTTGTAATACGAAATTTGACGTAGGGGAATTTATAGGAAAAACAATATTTGTTGGCACTCATGTCATTATTCACGCTGTAACACATAGAAATAAAAAAATATTATAAATTCTGAACTTAGCCTTGGTTATTTGTCGAAAATGAACTGAGAATACCATGGTACAGCTACACCGACCGCCACATTTATGTCTATCGTCCATGCGCTCAGTAGCTGCAAGACAAGAATCTATCTCCCTACAAAGTTATATCCGTTTACACATAATCCATCATTATAATCTCAGTATGTATTGACTTTAAAATATTTTTTAAATCATGTATTAAAATCTGTTAAACTGTAGGATGCTAGAAAAAAAACCCAATCGTCCATGCGCTTGGTAGCTGCAAGGTGTTGTGATCTAGTCTATTTATTGTACAGCGCTCTTGAGGCGATTTCTCGCCAAAATAGCGCTTATTAAATCATCCAGAAATAAATAAATATGTCCAAGAAACGTTTTTAGGATATCTTTAAGTATAATATAGTACATGTACCTTCATTTTTGATTGATTTAAATTCCGTAAATTCCTTAAATCCTCTTACATTCCTTTACGTTTCCTAGATGCTATTAAGGAAAAAATGTATATTCCACTGGTATCATCATGCCAGGTAAAACTCCCCGAAATCTTAAGGAGTGTGACGAATTGATCTGATTCAATTTCACGGAATCTCGTATTTAAAGAGCCCTTTTTTACATGCCTTTTGAGAGATACTTTTTATACCGTAGGTCTTGAAAGAACGTTTTTTCTTGACGAGGTTAATTCCCTTCATATTAATTATTTGAACTTCACCGTGTGACCTTGACTCTTAAAAAATATAAATTATAAAAAATAATAATCATTTTTATTATGGGTCAAAAAGTGCCTTTTCAAAAATAAATATCACTTTTCCGCACTAACGGCACAAAAATATTAACAGCAATTCCACAAACATTTTTAAGCTGTTTTTTTAAATATTTTTAATCTTTAAAAGAAACCATTTCTTTTGTTAAATCTGCTCTAGAATAATTAACATCTTAATATTACAAAGCAAACCAATTTTTACAGTCGAATTAAATTTTATGAGCTCTGCTTTAAATTTGCATACCCAAAAAACTGAAAGTGACCGTTCAGACCAAAAGGTACCTAACTGTCATTTGCGTAAAGCAATAATAGTATATTGCTCCAATAACTGTACACCAAAATGTATCATTTTTTGTGAAAGTCTACCGCATTTTTTGTGCCATTTCTTCGGTGCCGACAAGTTCCTTATTGTCAATGCAGAAAAAAACTGTAACGGGGATTTGCATAATGTTATTGAAGGTATAACATAACGGTCATAACAAGGACGAAAAACATTGTAAAAAATATAGCGGTAATCATTAAAGCTTATTTTCGTTTTATTTATGTGATCTGAACTTGAATCCTTACTTATGGCGCGGAAACAATGACTCTGACCAAGCAATCCTCCCATAAGTTGCAAGTTGCACAGAGGAGTGTGGAGATAATTATGCTTGGAAGGGAAGGATTGGATCCGACGCCAGACAAAGGTCTGCGACGTGGTAGAGCGAATTGCTTGGTTGAAGTGGAAATGGGCCGGTCACATAGCCAGAATGACGGACGACAGATGGACGAAACGTGTTCTGGTGTGGAGACCTAGAAACCATAGGCCTCAAGGACGTCCACCGATGAGATGTGTGGACGACATCAGGAAGTCTGCTGGAAGACAGTAGATGGGGGCGGCGCAAGATAGGGAGGAGTGGAGATGGCAGGGGGAGGCCTATGTCCAGCAGTGGACCTCAACGGGCTGAAACGATGATGATAATAAGTGATCTTGTGATGTAGTGGTTAATACACTGATTTTTCATACAGGAGAAATGGTTCTGGATCGATTGAAATAATGTATGAATGTCTTGTATTATTTGCGTAATATTTTTCATACCAGTTCCATAAGTTGTGTAGGTAAATGTAGATCTGCGTTAATTATTTTGGAATACTTTTTTTTTACAATTAAAATGGCTTCGTTAACTTTTATGTTAGTTCGTAGATTTCGTTCGTAGCTTATTTATTTTACATAAATGGCCATATGTAGCTCATGAAGAGCATTATCCTCTTTGACGATGACATTCCACTCTTTTCTATCTTGAGTTTCCTGCTCCCAGATATATATATCCCTTTCGCCCAGCTTATCCAGATCAGCCAACTTATCGTTCATGTAACGCTGTCTCGGCCTACACAGAGTCGTAACTCTAACCTCTAGCGTAACGTAAAGAAGGCAAGCATGGTTAAGGCTCTCGGGAGGCATACGTAGTATGTATATGTCTTAGCCAGCCGAAACGCCTTCGCCGGACGACAGTAGATACCAAGGGTTGCTGTGTCCTTTGCCTCATTTCTGTGTTCCTTACAAAGTCAAATCACCGCACACCTAATATTCTTCTAAGACACCTATTCTCAAAACCATGGTGCCATGATTTGCAGCTAGTAAGACCAATTTATATTAATTAAAAATTTTCCGAAACTTATTTATGGGCTTGATATTACTTATTTCCAAAGAGGAATCGTAGTACCAAACTAATGTTTTATTGTAATGTAATCTAGGCCTCCCCGCCCGTGTACGATGTAGGTCGTAAACTTACACATAGCAAGTTGTGAGCTATGGCTATCTAGTTTCTCGCTAGATATTTACTTTTTTACTAAATAGTAGATATGCAAAATCATTAAGTTTGTTTGTACATTTTTATTTAGCTATAAAAAAAATTCTTACAACTAATATAATACTATAACTGATCACAAAGATGCTTTTTATGTTTTAATAGGTATACACTGATTTCAAATATCTTAATTTCGTATATATAGTGTAAGAAATAAAATCTCTGACGAATATTCCTGCAAGCGGTTCTATTCTTGTTACCATTCCGAATAAAAACCGAATGATTCCTGGTTGAATAAGGTAACTGCAATACGTTATTCTTGATATAACTGCAATATATTATTGTTGTGATATCCAAAATTTATGGCTCAGAAACTTTGCTGTATTACATTAGTATTTTACTAAGGTTCCTTCTGAATTCATTTAATCCGTTTATTTCTTTGACTGCCTCCGGTAGTTCATTATACCTTTTCAATCCTTTGTAAATTATGCTGTTCTGAGTACATGTCTTAGATCTATTGATTGTCTTTAAATTATTTTTAATTCTGGTGTTATACTCATGGATGTTGCGGTCAAGCTAAGCTTTATAAAGTCTCCCATCTTTACCATGGCAATGGATAAAGTTAACTCGGAAAGTTATCTCCCCGAGAATATACTATATTCTTAAAAGTAACAGTAGTAGTAGCTTCATGTATTATTATGTTTTTATATATTACCTATCTAATGAACAGCAATCAGATACCGTACTTAATTGACGTCAATAACAAAAATAAACAAAATTTCTCATAAATCTGACTCGCGAAGTACCTAATCACCCTGGGTCTCTGGATACAATAATCCCCTAACTCAAGATTCCTGGACTTTTTTATTGCAGTTGGGTCCCTTCTTGAAATCTGAACCCGTTGGGATTCAAACCTCGAACCGAACCGTGCCGCGTCAGTGACAAAATGGTCGAAAATTGAAATATTATGCTTACCTACTACCCACCCCTGAGACAATAATATTATTCCTGGCATAAACACGCAGTCAAAGTTTCTCAACATTTAGAGATTTTGAAAACATATAGCGGTAATTTACATAATGTAATATTATGTACATAATAATGTCCACCTCGCCTCGTGTAGTGCATTGGACTGCTCAACTTACGGGTTTTGCCGAGGCTAGACAAAAATTGTGTTTTGCCCTATATTTATAACATGGATCCAAGTTTATTTAGAGATTTATTTTTTGCAGAGAAAAGTAACATCAAATAATAAAAACTAGTATTAATTAAATTACTAATTGTTTTTATTTTTCTGCCACCTTCCTTGAGCTCTTCCTGTTATGTATTTTTTACATGGAATTAATTAATTATTCTTTAATCGGTCTTCGTATTTCTTCGTATAATTTTTTGTGTCTGTTAAATAAATACAGCCTTAGTAAAATTACGTGGAAAGTTTGAGAAATTGAGAACAAGTGGTCTAGTCGCAAGTCGGCACAGCTCTATGAACTAAGAATCTACTAATGCTTTTCATATTTTTGTGGCTTGTAAAATTTACAATAATTACCGCCCTTAAGGACCCTAAATGGGTATATGACGCCCGCAGACAGTCGTACTGAGAAAACCGTCGGTAACTATTTACAATCGGCAATATTTGTATTACCTATGTACTACCTACCTACTACCTACCATGTCCAAATGGACATTGGACATTATGATGTATACTGTTACGAATTCACAGTACAATTTCTTGTTCAGAAAACTGTAGTCTGTCAAAAGGCACGCTAAATGTGTATATTTCTTAAGCGCGATCGTAAGTTATTATCGTATCTTCGCACACAGGAAATAGTTAATATAGCTAATCATGTATATATGTTATTTGTTTTTTACGTTTTTATAAGCAATCAATATCTACCTTAACTGTTAGGTGATTCAAACGTTGAGCCGACCATTCGATGTTCCATACAGTCTTCGCTTTATACGAGATAGTTTGCAAACTTTACAGTTTTCTGTCCCGTTTAAAGTGGGCTTAAGAAACTAGCAATCACGTCCGTTCTCCGAAGTGGTAGGCAGAGGATAGAATGCCACATCTCTCTGTCCTGACTTAAGGGCTTCCTTTGCTTCCTCCACATTCACACATCTTTATATACCTACCCCTTTTCAAGCATTTTTTAACTTAATCAAAGTTCGAAAATTTTTACGCTCTTCAGGAAACGTAGGTATGTAAAATGCTTTTCTTGGTTATGTGGTGTGTTTTTTCGGATTTGTGCTGCGGACTTTATGTGCTCCGATAAGTCGGCAACACCAAGCCCAAAATCACGGCATTATAACCAAGAAAAGTATTACATATTTCTTATATCTGTAAATTTTTTAAAGCTTGGTTTTACCATGGAATTTTCGGTCTTTCTTAGCTTTTACACCCAGACGCATTCGCGCCATAAATGATTTTACCCGTTCTTTAACCTATCACTCGCTTCACACGACCAAATCGCATAGTAAAACCTTAGATCTCTTTATTACACTTACATTGAATGAATCCTTTACAGTGGCTGTAATTATTTATGAGCCATCAAATCAAATAGGACCCTCTTTTGAAAATTCTTGCTAATGGTGTACCTACTTATTTTTTCAGTCAGGCAAATGTGTAAAAATGCGTTATTTGAAAAATGTTAACTAACTAACCATCACGCCATTTCCCGAAGGGGTGGACAGAGAGGGTAGAACGCCACACCACTCTGTCCTGGCACACTTCTCTCGCTTCCTCCACATTCATACATCTTCTCATGCACGCACGTCGATTATTCCGACTTCTTACATGCCCGCTTTCAAGCACTTGTTTTACTTGATCATGGCATGTCTTTCTCGGCCTTCTTCGATTTCTACATCCAGGCGCAGTCGCGTCATATATTTTTTTAGCCGTCTTTCATCATCCACTCGCTCTACATGACCGAACCATCATAAAAGACCTGTCTTAATTTTGTCGATAATGCTTATCTCAGCCTTGCACTCTGCTCTAATTTTGACATTAAATTTGTACACCTATCATACATTGTCTTACCACACAATCGCCTTAGAGATCGCATTTCAACTGCATTCAATCTACTTTCGTCCTTCTTTTTCCAATACCACGTTTTATTCGTTTCAAATTGATACTGAACGGTTTTGATTGGATTTATTTAGGTATGTGTCATAAAATATGTAAATGCACTTGTCATCGATATCGTTGGCATTTGTAAACTTAATTAATAATATCTACGTTAGTACGTTAATTAATATCACGTAGTATAATGCATAAGGCATAAGCCATACTCTACGAATAATAATATTAGGTAAAATGAATAGGTTTCAAACACTGGTTGTATGCATTTGAAAATTGTATTTCTATACAAATATAAATATAATGTGTTTAACGAAAATGCCGCCCAACGCACCACATGATCCGTCAACCAAGAATACAACAGACAACATGAAATGCAACTAACAGCCGCTCATCGTTGGGAACTTCGGTTGTAAAACTATAATGCACTCAATGCACCACAATAGTGGAACGTCAATCACCTTCAGCCCCTGAAGTGTTGTTTAGTTGTAAATTATAATGATAAAGTAGGTGTGTGTAGGTACTTTCAACAAATCGTAGCAGTTATTACAAGAATATTGGCCAGCAACAAAATCAATCTGGATAATTCCGATTTTGATAATAAAATACAATACCTACCAGAAATGCGATCTCTCAGGCGAATGTGTGGTAAGACTATGTATGATAGGTGTACAAATGAATGTCGAAATTAGAGCAGAGTGCAAGGCTGAGATAAGCATTATCGACAAAATTAAGACAGGTCTTTTACGATGGTTCGGTCATGTAGAGCGAGTGGATGATGAAAGACGGCTAAAAAAATATATGATCGACTGTGCCTGGATGTAGAAATCGAAGAAGGCCGAGAAAGACATGCCATGATCAAGTAAAACAAGTGCTTGAAAGCGGGCATGTAAGAAGTCGGAATAATCGACGTGCGTACATGAGAAGATGTATGAATGTGGAGGAAGCAAGGGAAGTGTGCCAGGACAGAGTGGTATGGCGTTCTATCCTCTCTGCCTACCCCTTCGGGGAAATGGCGTGATGGTTAGTTAGTTAGTTAGTTAGAGTAAAATCTGTTTGATTTTGGTGTTCGCACCAGGAATCGAACCCGGAACCTCCGTATCGTGAGTCCGGCGTCTTAGACTTAGCCATTACGTTACGGAAGCCTCCAATGCTATAAAAATGCTATATAAGTAATTACCTAGTAGGTATATTCATAACAATTTCTTTCCTTTCGTTCCTTTCTTTCTCTTTTCTGCACATACCTAATGGTGAATAGGACAATTAATCAGGACATCAAGTGCAGTGTGCACTGTATCCATTTAAAAATAATTAATTGTATTACATTAAGACAAAATAATTATTTATTAGTTCAACTGTTTGTGTATGTACTCGTATATTTTTTAAGAATTACTTATTTTTTCGTATGGTATGTATTTTTACTATAAGATAGGTAGGTGCTTCTGTTTTCCATATAATATTGTAAATAATTGTTATTTCCTATTGTTTACCATCAAAGTAAGTTGTTGTATCCTTATATTCCTGTTGGATAAATGCCAGACCTTCAATGATCATTTTTGTGACTAGGCTAAATGGCTCACAAACCCGATATTTTACAAGTATTTTAACTTTTTAGGCAAAATAAACAATAAACACGATAATCGTTATGTTTTTCGCATTCGAAGGTCGCATTTTTGTGGCTGTTTTGTGTTTAGGTATCAGCCACAGATCTGCCATATTTCTACGGAGAAGTGGCCATTGTATAGCGCCATATATCAAGCCATCAGCACCGCAATTGCCTTCAGTTATGGGTCTTTTTGTTTACCCTGGTGGAGAGAAATATGCGGCCATTAAGCGTTAGGCGTAGTCCGTTGTGGAATTTCCCGCGTTTTGTTACGGTAGCAATTAACTTGTGGATGGTTTTACAACCCTAGCACACAATACAGATTTCGAGTCTCGACCATTGGCTAGGGTTGCAATGAAAGATACAGCAATTTTCATGCAAAATTCAACAATATGTAATTTGCTAAACACATTATATTACAATAATTCTCCATTCGCAATTTTTTTTTTTAAACTGTGATTTTTATCGGGAGACCTAGATGAAGGAGGTTGGGTTGTGTGGAAAATTACACCGCATCCTTGGGCAAGAGAAACTGGTGAATCGCCGCTGGAGAGAGACGCGGCAGGAAAAGCTTTTTGGAGGCAGCCAGGATCCTCAATAGATTGAAGAAGCGGACATGATGATGATGATAATTGAGATGTATGACATAGATTCAGTATATTTTACTACGAATTATGGCAATCGTCCGTCTTCGGAAGACGATGAAGATGCAGGACTGTGAAGTTCTATTCGAGACCTGCACAGTCGACCACATCTCTCACACCTACAGGTTGTAGGGGGGGAGATCCAGTCGGTAGCCGCTTCGCTCGCTGTCTTCTAAGTCTCAAATTATCCAGCCAGAGTTCGTCATTATTGACATAATATCCAACATCTCTCCCAATCGAATGAAAGCAATACATGGATAATATTGTGTATGTAATGGAATCCATATTTTTATCATTTCTGGACCTCTGTCAACCCTATCCAGTGATCCAGGGTCGGCTCGTGAGACTTTACCGACTCCGTGAAGTCCCACCACTCGCGCCGTGTTTAGTTATTTAGTTTAGTATTATAAACTTCCACCGCACCGTATCGGCAGCTCACTGCTGGCGCGTGCATATTACCGGTGACGTCATACGCCAGGGGAGGACGGGGTTTTAAAAAAGTCCTATAGAGATATTTTATTATTAATTTATGCATACCTGCAGGTCAATTTTGAATACATACTCGTATGTGTTAAATCATATATGCGTCTCAAAAGCGAGATATTTTTTCGACACTCGAGCGCTGCTGAACATGAAATAAAATGAGCTAGGCTGTGTACCTAATTATTTTTTTTAAGAACTAAAAGACAAACACTGATGAATTCGACAGCTATTAATTTGTGAGAACGAATTTTAAAAAATCATGGACCAGACGATATTTCAAGAGTTTCTTTATAAAATGAGGGAAACTTTAATGCACGAAAAACTCGCATCATTTTTATTTATTACAAAAGTTTGTACAGAGACGTAAGTCGTTACAAAGGTGCGACGCAAATAATGAACATATCACATTCAAACAATAAAAGTTAACGATACTCATTCAACGCATTTTTTATTCAAACGCATTCAGCGGCGATTTTTGATCTAACACAATTTTTTGGTGAATTAATTCAATAAATTCAAATTCGTCATTGCCAAAATATGTTTCGCCTTCACCGCGGCCGCCACTGCGTGTGGTTTATGACATTTTGATTTACAGCCGTGAAGCCCGTGAAGCAGCCTCCAGCGGTGGCGCGGGATTGTTGGCACAGGATTTCAAAAACATTTACCTACCTCACTGCCTAAACCTATGTGACGAACGTCAGGATAAAGGATTACTTAAAACCCGTGAAAACCGTCGAATTTGAAGCTCGCCAGTGGTGCCTAATATTATTCATTATGGCCAACTTCCATACTGGGTTGATTGCGGTCACCGTGACCAATCGTGGCCAGAGATGGGCAGAAGACAATGGCCCAGAATTCCTTGAGCCACCCTACTGCGGGCAAGAATAATGTGGAAGCGCTTATTTGGTTTATGGGCCAATAAAACTATTAATAATAAGCTCTTGCTAACTATCTGTAGTACAAATAGATTTCAATGAAATGCGGTTTTTAGAGAGAAAAGTTATATTTTTGTCTTTCTTCGAGCTCACTTCCTTTGAAAAACATATCGAATGTTGTCTTCAAGCAAAAGTATCTCTTTGCTCTAACGGGCCAATGACCGTCCGCGGTCTTTCCACCATCATTGACATTGTAATGTAGTTCCCAGATTTCTGAGGGCTAAGATGCTCATTATCGATAAAATTAGGTAAGGTCTTTTACTATGTTTCGGTCATATGGAGCGAAGGAATGATGAAAGAACGACTTAAAAACGATTTAACGGATTTAAGAAGCGAGTGTGTTTGGGCTTAGAAGTCGAAGGAAGGCCGAGAAAGACATGGCATGATCAAGTACAGCAACATTTGAATGTGGTCATGTGAAATGTCGGAATAAACGGTGTGCGTGCAAGAGAAGATGTATAAATATAGAAAAAACAAGGGAAGTGTGCCAGGATAGAGTGGTGAGGGGTTCTATCCTCTCAGCCTATCGCTTCGGAGAAATGGCGTGGTGGTTAGTTAGTTGGATTTCTCCAATGCAATGATTCTAAAAAACAATGATCTAGCGCTAAATTCCTAGGAGAAATTCGAGAACTACGCTTGTATGAAAGAACTGAGTGGGATGGTCGGCCGCGCAAATAGTTCACTGACTACTACTACTAGTACTTTCCCTTATCCGTATCTAATGGTGTGTTATTACACCAAGGGCATTGTATTATATTTATCGCTTTTTCGTGAAAGGCAAGATGATCAGTCTTACTGTTCAGTGCCAGTCCGAGCTATCACATAATAAAAAATATAAATGTAATGAAATAATAAATAAATATTAATGTGAATGAACACAAATAAATAAACATTAATGACTAATAAATACCGTTCGAAAAAATCCTTTGAGAAGGAAACTCGTCATTTTTAACCATCGCCAGCGACAGAATAATAAAAAAATGTATGTACCTACATTAGGGTGATGCTTAAAAATGAAAGTTTAAAAATTCAACAGTTCACCCTCCCATTTTGATCTCTCATATGTAAAATGGAGTTAACTAAAATTTTGTTGGATTTCATTAAGTTTTAGGGGTCGCTACCAGGCTTTAAATTTTATAAAAAATGTTAAAATTCAATATAATTTTCATTAGTCATTTTTAATATTATAAAAAAACCTTATCTCACTTAACACTTTATTTTTAAGGCAGGAAGACTCCAATATAACCACACAACCCCTCCCTTCACTCTAGACCAACTCCCCCTCCCTCTCCAAATGTGTAGACATTAGAGTAGAGTAGAGTAAAGTGTAGACAAAACATAGCTGAAAATATTAAAAAGATTTTGACACTGATGTTCCATTAACTGTGCACTGGGACGAAAAAATGTTAGAAGATATCACAGGCCATGAAGTTGTTGACCGACTTCCAGTTTTAGTTTCTGGCAAAGGGGTGGATCAGCTTCTCTGCATTCCAAAACTTGAGTCTGCTGAAGGTGAAAATATTGCATCATCCCTCCTTTCATGGGGTTTACTCAATAAAGTAAAGAGTATGAGTTTCGACACAACCGTATCTAATACTGGGTCTCGAAAAGGGGATTGTATTCTACTTGAGCAGAAAAATGGATAAGGAAATGCTCTGGCTAGCATGTAGGCATCACACTACGGAAATTATGCTGGAATCAGTTGTTCAAAATGAAATTGGGCCTTCGTCTGGACCAGATAAATTATTATTCAAAAAATTTCAGAAAAACTTGCAATTAATCAATAAAGAAGAGTATACGACGTTAGAAACTGATAAATAATCTATTGAAAAGCTCTAAGATGTGAAAGATTAATAATCAATTTTGTTAAAAAACAATTGACAGAATATCAGCACAGAGATGATTACAAGAAACTCTTGCAACTAAGCATTGTATTTTTGGGAGGAGAACTAGAAAACGGCGTGTCATTTAAAAAGTTCACGTTGGATGGCAAAGTCTATATACTCTCTGAAAATATTCTTGTTTCGAGAACAATTCAGATTGACAAAACATGAGGAAAAAGGTTTGCGAGAAATCTGTATTTTTACAGTCTTAATCTACATTAAGTATTGGTTCCAAGCTCTATCCGCTTGTTCAGCCCCAAGAAACGACTTTGAACTCCTCAAAGATTTAAAGAAGTGTGAGGATGTAAACCCTGTCATAGCTAGATAAGCAATAAATAAAGTATGTGGCCATTTATGGTATGTCTCAGAGGAACTTATCCCCATGTCATTTTTTGACGACAAAGTGGGAAATGAAACTAAGAAGAAAATGGTGGAAGCTCTAAAGAAAAAAGGAGCTGATTTTTGCCCGAAAATAATTAATAAAGACATTGAAAACATTGGTAAAAAAATGGTGTCCTTAATCCAAGAGTACAACAAAATACTGTCCCTAGATGAAGACCAGAAGCAGTATATTTTGCTTCTTGTGAAGTCCTTCAGACAAAAGTTCCCGAACTACAAAAAAGCAACTTTGCTGTCTGCATAATGAGTTTTTTACGTGTTAATTGTGCATCAAAATCTTTTTGAGGACTCTAAACAACTAATAAAAGCTTATATTAATTATATAATAAGTTTTTGAAAAATTGTGACAGTTATAGAAATTTTGTAAAAAAATCTGTGTTTTTTGTCTAATTTTCCTCTTGTTTGTTCACATCCCGAAAGTAAATTGTAACACATATATGATACAAAATTAGCTTTGGGTAACATATATGGACCTTAAAACCTTATTTTAGTTTTTATTATGTTAAAATATAAAATTTTATAATAAATAAAAAAAAATAATAATAATCACTTTTTGGGAAAATGTTAGATTTTTAAATCTTTGGTAGCGACCTTTTATTTTTTTTTAAAAATTTCAAAAAATTAATTTAAGTTTCTCTTATTAGGTAGAACAAAATGGGAGGGTGAATCAAGAGAAAAGAAACAAAAAATATTTTTGGTCTTTTAAGCATCACCCTAACCTACATAACTATAAAATATTACGTGTTTTTGCTTAGCCACGTATTTTCAATTCAGAATATTGAAGATTAAATTAAATTTTTTAAAATATTAAAAAAGGAAAAAATATAAAAATTAAAATAATTAAATCACGGAATTCCACCAGTAAAATCAAACAAAAATAAATAAAAAAACTTGTATATTACTTGTTCCTTATTCCCTTCCAAACTTCTCGTCTCTGTTGTGATGTCACTGATTGTAATTGAATGCAAGCCCAACATTGACGAAATTCTGTCTAAACAAATACATAAAAATGTTGGATACAATCAAAAGTTGTTTAATAAGTTTACTTCTGTAGGTGGTTGTTAAAAATTAGCAACCCTTCAAACTTAATTTTCTCTTTGGTAAATTACGATTCAATATTCTTCTTTTTAATACCCCACATAATTTCAAAATTATTGCTGATTGTACCTGTTTTTTTATCATTATTATGAGATGCACACTTTCGTCTTACGCCAGCATGCCGCCAACCAATTTAAAATTACAGAAAACAAACATTATCCTAAAGCGGCTTTTTAACGTTGCAAAGCCGGCATTCCGAGTAAAAAGCAAAATTCTCTTTTTTAACCTCACATTTTGTTCTTAGTCAATGTTCATTTTGTTATAGGTTCTTGCTTATATTGTTATATGGCAGGCTGTAACTTGTAACGGATATAGAAGGGATTGTAGGACCGGTAAATGGCAGGCCTAGGTCCTAGATGAAGGACACAGTTAATGGATGATAATCGTAAACTAATATATTCAGAAAGGATAATGCGTTTATGGTGTTGCATATATACACGTGTCTTCTATGGGCTGTTGACTGTAAATACAGGGGTCCAAAACCTTTTAAAAATATTATATTAACAAAACGATATTTAAACATTATAAGCATTATCGACAAAATTAAGAAAGGTATTTATGATGGTTCGTTCTCGTGGAGCGAATGAATGATGAAGAAACGGCTTAAAGGATTTACGATGCGAGTGTTTCTGGATGTACCTAGAAGTCAAGGAAGGCCGAGAAGGACAAGGCATGATCAAGCACAAATACTTGTTAGTGGTCATGTGAAGTTGGAGGATGGTTATCGGCGTGCGTGCATGAGAAGGTATATGAATGTGGAGAAAGCAAGGGAAGTGTGCCACGACCGAGTGGTTTGGAGTTCTATCCTCTCTGTCTACCGCTTTGAGGTAATAGCGTGGTTAATTAGTTAGAAATGTAAACATTCCGTACGAATTTAAACTAGAATAAAAAATTGGATATGGTTTTTATTATGATACAATAAAATTTGTGAGATGAAAGACTGGGATTGGGAAAAATCACTGTTGACTTATGTGATCTCACCAGGAATCGAACCTGGAACCTCCGTACATTGAGTTCAGCGTTTAGACTGCATTAGTGCAGTGCACCGTTGCGATGAGTGCGGATACGGGAAAGTTGTAGTAGTATAGGTGAATGCTAAA
>JAGVSP010002440.1:0-53499 GCA_022494985.1 Micrasema minimum | reverse complement strand
TTAGCAATTAGGTTTATGTGACAGTTCGAAAAGTTTGTTGACAATTGTATTGTTATTACATGTAAGAAAGATTAATTTAACAAAAATATCTTAATTTTGTATATTTGGGGTAATACTGGGCAAAAACATTTCTTCCATCAGTCCTTCCAGATTCTACTCAGGCCTCGGTCGGGCGGCTCTGTGGGCCTCCGTCAATTAGGCTTCTGTTTGTTGGGACCATTGATTAATTAATACACGTTTGTTGGGACTTTTAGCCAATCAACTAAAGGTGGAACAACCAAAAATCGAGGCACGGAAGCGCTAGTAGTAATAATTGAGTATCTCTCTTCCGTCTCTTCCAATGATGGTTATTTATCATCCATCGCCCTAATTTACAAAGTACTGCGATGGCTACTATCTCGGCGATGCAGGTCCGAATATATGACAAGATAGACATAATATTTGGTATTACCTGGGGAATGGCCTGCGAGGAGATGGTGCCGCCCTCCGGCCCGATGATGTGCATCTCCTGGCGCACGCGGGACACCACGGCGAAGTACTGCGGGAAGTCGCAGGTGATGATCTTGGCAATGCCGCTTGGCAGATCGCCGTCCAGCTTGTCTTTGGCGAGAGCCTCCTAGAGAAACAAACAAAATATGTTCCATTGAGAACACTTTTAATACGAAACCGAAAAAGAGGTTTTATATATAACACAGCACCCAGGCACCAACAAACTGCTAGAAGACACTTAAGCCCACTTTTTACGGGACAGTTTACTGTGCAGTTTCTTGTTCAGAAAACTACACAGTTTCTTGTACCGTTTTCTGACCAATAAAAACTGCGCGGTGTGAATTTTACCTTTACACGGCACAGTTTACTGTCTGTAGGCATGCGCAGAACGCGACGTCGGACCATAGAATACACAGTCGGACTGCCATAAATGTTGCCATACTAATAATCTCTATCGTTGTCTATTTTATCGATTTTTTGTAGATCTATCGATTTTGTGGAGATTTAACAAATCTACTGAAAATGTACAACCGATTAACCAATTTTGGAGTCATTTTAATTCATTTATTTTATGCGATTATAAGCGCAGATAAATTCAACATATTATGAATAACTTTAGGAATTTCTTCCAATTTTACAATTTGGCAACATTACTCATCTGTCAAATTTTCGTTATTCGATATTTTGAATTTCGATCTAGGATTTCAGTTCATGTTATTTATTACATTTTATTCATATTCACCATCATAAAAGTTTATCAAAGTTTATTTGTAATATTACCGATACTATTGAATAATATACGTATTAGGTATACTGTCGTAATCGCCGCGTGTGATGCGCGCGCCGAAAATGTGTGGAATTAGCGCACAGTGAGAATCTGACACTAGCACACAGTTTTTCATTCAGTTTCAGCTTTATACGGGACAGTTTTCAGACTGCACAGGAAACTGTATGGTAGAATACAAACTCTGTTGGCTAATGTACAAAGCCATGCATGATGCCGCTCCAGAGTATTTAAAAGAGCTTTGCATTCCAGATGAACTAGCTGAAAGACGTCTCACACTTTGATGTAGCTACATCTACAGCTATAGGCAGGGTTTTAGTACCGATCCGTAATCAGCGCACAAAGTTTGAAGAGCGCGCTTTTGCGGTTGCGGGCCCTGTGGCTTGGAATGCTCTCCTACCAGAAGTGCGCAACTGTGAGAGTGAAGTGATAACTTAAGACTTATATGTTCTCAAAATCTTTTGATTAATTTTGATAATGGTAAGTATTTTCTACTCAGAAATTGAGTTTTCACTCACTTTAAATTTCCCGGGCCGTTAAATTCAATATTTAAAGCGCCCTTGAGGTATATTTATACGAAAACGGCGCTATATAAATTTATCCATAATAATAATAATAATACTGTCCCGTATAAAGTGGGGATTCTCAATATTACACACATCCGCATACAGATATAAAGAGTGCTGAAGGATCCAGGTGGCATCTCCAAGCAAGTCAACAGTGGGCCAACACGAGGGAGGCCTATGTCCGGCTGAAAGACTAATGGCTGTTGATGAAGATGATCGATGGACCAACCTGTATCATGGCGTTGTCGTTATTATGCAGGAAGTGGTCGTGCCAGGTTTCTCCAGTATCTGAGCGCAGTATGACGAGTTCTCTTTCCTTGCACTGGCTCGTGAAGGCAGGAACTTCGATCACCACTGGGCTGCAATCAATTTTAACATAATTGTTAGCACTGGACAACACAATGCACAAGACAAATTTCTGAAGACATGAAGTGAGCAAACAATAGTATACAAAGTGATTATGTTATGTCATGTGTAGGTCGCGTTGTGGTATGTGTGTGGAGTGTGGTGTACGCGTTGGGAATCTGAATATTTAAGCGCAGGAGACAATAGAGAATAGTCCAAAGCTGTGAACCCCCTCAAACTTTGAAAAACAAGTAATTGCTCTTAATAATGGGGAGTTTTGAGCTGCCCTGGTGTTATGATGTACAAAGGCTTATAATGTTATGATTGTTGTCAACTAACAAATTTAATAAGTATACGAGTGCCTGGTCGAGTTACTCGTAGTAATGCACTATTTTACTGTAGCCAATCATCGACCAATTACAGTGCAAACTCACCGATACGAAGAATGCACGCACTGGCTAACAAGTATGCTAATAATATTGATGTTTTCAACACAAATCTAGTGCATTTTAGGGAACAGTGTCTGGATGCCATCTCTGGCGGTAGTGAATAGCTACCTACTGTGTTATCATTTAAAAATGGGCGTAAAAACAATAAAATAAATCAATATTTCATCAAGTGGATTTTCTATCATTGACTGTTCGTAATTGCTTATTTATATATTGTGTTGGGATCAGACGGGATACATCTGGTGTGGAACAAAGGGAACTTCTCCGTATCTGCCTGAGATGATGAAAAAACCAGGGAAAACTCTCACCATGGAGAAGGCGGACTATTGATGGACATCAACAGTCTTCCGATCAACTTGAAGAGTGTTCGGAATTTTGTTGACAACAACAGCTGAAGGAGCGATGCCGAAGTCAAGGTGGTATCATATATGACAAATATAGTGAAGGAAATAAATAAAAGGTAATCACCTGAGGAAGGTGGCCTGCGCGGGGGCCAGCTGCAGGGGGCGCGCGGCCAGCGCTTCGCCCTCCATGAGCGGCGCGGGGTGCGGCAGGGCGCGGCGCGCGGCGCGCGGCACGTGACGCGGGTGGGCTGCGCCACGGCGCCCGCGGGGGCCACCACGGCCAGCCCGGCGCGGCGGGCGGAGCGCATGGCGCCCCCGCGCGCGTCCACCACGAACGACGCTAGGAACCTGCACACAAAACACAACACTCATTACTTATAACAAAGATTTATTCCACAATCTCAGCCCTCCCCTTCCGCCCCCTCCCCTTCCGCTGCCGCGTCTTCTCTGGGCGCGGTTAGCGGGAGGTAGTTGTAACTAACGACTAAAAAGGGGTAGAATTACTAATATTGTGATTTGATGAATGCACATAGCAATTTGACATCTCAAAAGAGACGAGAAGTTTGGAAGGGAATATGGATATCTAGGCGTTTACAGGGCTTATGACCTGTCATTGGCTGGGTTAAGTGCCATTTTATCAATGGATGACAGAGATTGTCGCGTCATTTCACTGTATATGCACATAGCCCCTCTTTTCCCTATCCCCCCCTCCATTGAGACCCTGACCGCGGATGCACGGGTAGATGTCTGGGATGGGGGGCCTGGCAAGGCGGGATACTGGTCTCCACACGGGGTGGTTGTAATTACTAATAAATAATGATCAGGGTAGAAACTAACATCCCTACCACTGTTAATTTGGGCCGACTCTGGTTGGTTTGGGTGATGGAAACAATGACAATTATAATACATAGGCCGAGACAGTGGTAGGGGCAATGAAAGCATTTGTTCGCGTACATAATCGTAAATTCATCCGTATTTTTATCACACTAACAATCTTAAAATCGCGGTTTAGCTTGTTGGAAAAATCGGTAGAGTTGGCTGGACTGAAAAAAGACTCAATAGTCTTTAAAGCAGTCTAGGGAAAGGGTGGGGCTTTCATATGCACATAGCAATTGTGATTTTTTCTACCTGTCTCTTGTTTTCTCAAGTATGAATATTATCCTCACCCAATGTGAAGTGGCTCCCTGTCCACGTTGACATTGTTAGCGGAGGCCTGGAGCAGGGGAACATTATCCGGCATGTCCCTCGCCCCCTCCGCCTCCCTCATGTACCGGTACTGCTGCTGTTGCTGAGCCGGGCACTCCACTTCGCCTGGAGACAAAACAAACATATTACAATCGCTGTCTCAACAGATCCAGAGGTCAGACGCTTGGAAGGGATACCGATATAACTATTAAATAATTACAAATACATAGTCCATTATGAAAGTAATGAGCATGATTTTATTGTGACGCGACTACCCATCGTAGCGGGGGGGAAAGGGTGGGGAAATGTGGTGGGGTGTCTGCCCTTACCATGCAGGTGGTCGCCAGTGTGCTCCGAGCAGTCTGAGTGGAAAGACGTGAAGTGTGTTTTTCGACTTTGTAACACGGCGCGATAGAGCGTTCGCTTGAACAGCGATATATTGTGGCAAGCTCATATCACATCTATCGCTAAGAAAGCCAAGTCCATCCATTTATTTTATTAAAAGGGCATTCCAAAACCTTACTCCAGAAACAAGACATAATACATAAGACCACTATTGGAATATGGATATCTAGTATGGAGTCCCTACTTTACTGAAGACATCGAACTACTGGGAAAAGTCCAAAGATATGCTACAAAATCCCCAAATTATTGACAAGATACTAAATTATTACTACGACTGCCCCCTGCGCGAGATGTATCAGCTGAATCTCAACACGGGGCCACAACTGGAAGCTTTATGGTCCCCAATTCCACATCAACCCTAAGAAAAACTTCCAAATTGCCAGGCCTAGTTGTCCACTCCACTACGGTCAACCAGTTTACCATTTAGATGCAGAAGGCAGACAAGAAGCAGTATAAAAGATATGCATATATATCAGCAAAAACTGCCTGCTTATAATAATAATATAAAATAAGCTGAGTCCTGATTGGGGGAACCATTCGTCCAAAGTCCAAATATAATTCAGCTTCATCAGTTATTACTTCACGAGTAGGTAGTTCCTAGAAAATCATTAGCTGACACTGGATTCAAACAGGCAGTATGGACTTTGCATACGTATGTTTATCCCTACCATACAACTCTAATAACAAAGGACTGCTGCCCGAAGAAGCGGTTCTCCAGTGGCTTGGGCATAAAATATTTCATAACAGAGATAAAACTACTAGAAAAATCTTACCACCTTCGTCCTCAGAGTCGCTCATGAAGGTATCCTGCATCAGCTCCGGGGCGGCCACTCGGTATCTTCCCTCCGGACCTCCGCCTGCAACAATTATCAACTTCAGTCACAAAAATAACACGGAGAGAGTTCACAGACAGGTCACTAAGTTATCGCCAGTTCATCAACATCAACTGCCATCTGATGTCTTTGGTGGGGAAGTAATACGTCACGCGCGCGCCGCGGGACGAAGCTAATCGACCGACATCCGCCGAACGCTGCCGAACTACGACGAGACTTGTTTTAGCCTTCATCGTGACTCCACGTTACTTTTGCACAAATTTCTTGCCGCCAAATTGCGTACATTTCGTTTTAATAGTTATGTTTTCATTGTTATTAACTTCTGTGTAATAAATGTGCACTAAAACTGTAAGTAATCTTTCATTCTTATCTGAGCACCCAACACCCACTATATCTTAAAAGCCGTTTAGTGAACAAACTGTCATTTTGTCTAGAACCAAAAAGGTGAAAAATGTTTCTAGAAGCTGTGAAGTCTTATTTATTTATTTATTTATTGACGGACAGAGTCCATTATAAATATTATAGATACACGAAATTTTTACAAAGAAAAAAAATTGCAAGGACAGAAATAAACAGCAAAGACAAAGAATAGATATTTTAAATTAAGTAAAATGCATAAGCTAACTATACAGATTCTTCAGCTGACTTATAAAGAAAGACATCCTTACACCAAAATAATCAAGATCTTGATGATCGTTCACCCGCCTGATCATTCTGGGTAAAGGTGCCTGTGCGCCATAATTGGTCCTATGATGACCGAGGAACAGCATTTCATTATTTCTTAGTCTACGGGTGGGAACGTTAAAAAGAATCTTATCCAAAATTTCAGGGGCATCAATGAGACAGTTCATAATTTTATACATGCAGATTAAAACCGATTATATCAGATTATATATTATTATTATATTACAAGTCTTGTAGTTTTTTCTCCCGATACTCCTCAACCTACAGGTTTGTAGGTTAACCTCCTATGTGCCAAGGCGTGAATACACGTCAAATTTCATGACGCCGAGGCGACAAACCGCGCCGGCGCGGGTAGGCGATTTTGAGCAAAATTTTGAATGTTTCATCATGTTTTTAAGGCATACAATCGATTGATGTGCTTAGGTCAACTTTACTACAAGTCTTTTGGGTGTCGGTTGTCCTCTGTTCTTACACCAGTTGCTCGATCACAGATCAGTACCGACTCGGTAATAAGCGACGTGATAACGATTTCTTACCCATGGATGTTTAACGTTTTCGCGATCACAATGGAACACGCGTTAAAAGTTATCGATCGGGATTATTAAAACGAGCGCATACTAGTCGCGAGCCATTTCCCGAGATATATCTTATTCGCACAAATCTTCATTCAATCTTTATTATAATTTAGCCGGTTTTCGGCAAGCCAAAAAATGAGAAAAGCAGTCGACATAATAAAAAATCCGACAAGCGCGATGATTTGACGTTTGACGGACGGCCGCGATATAGCGTAGATCGGCTCCGCTTGGCTCAGATCGTCAATGCTCGGCTCAGCGATCGCGGTATTGAACGGTATGTCATTGTGATCACTCAAATCGTTAGCGTTAGCACGTGATTAGCACGTTTTTAACTACGTCAATAGTTATCTGTGATTGAGCTACAGGCTTGCCCAGCTGAGCCCTCCAATATATTCAGGCTTTTACAGGGTGTGCAAAAAATGAAAAAAACAGGATTTACCTGAGTCGCCTGCAGCTTGGCTGACTGTGTGTTCCGTTACAGGACGCAGGGCTTCAACAACGCCGATATAACCGAGACGGTCTGCGACGCCACACGCCGTTTGTCCATTCTGTAACCAATATTAGTTTTAACAACAACATTTTGAGCGTATACAAATACTTGTAGACAAATTACTGGGGATAATCCAGTAAATTGTCTACAAGTATTTGTATACGTTCAAAATGTTGTTGTTGAAAATATTTACTGGTAAAAATTAAAAAGCAAACAAAATTGGAGAGACATCTTCAGGCGTCTTCTAGTAAGTAATAACGCTCGATAGAGCCTTACCTACACCAATAAAGTTAGACTGCCAAAAAATGCTTAACCATCTTCTCAACAGATGTCACTAGAGAAAAATATTAAAATCTGTCGAAAAACCAACTCAAATGTGGATACTTCTGTACAAACTCAACATATATAGAAGTTTCAAAAATTTGTCATATATGGTTGTCAGATGATAGGCGGAATGGGGAATGTTGTAGTACATCAAGTGGCCACTTAACCCAGCCAATGACAGGTCATAAGCCCTGTAAACGCCTAGATAACCCACATTCGTTCCCAGTGTTTCTCTGTCTCTGTTGAGATATCAATAATATCTAACATTAGTTTTAACCGAGTAAACATCCAATCTCCAAAACAACCTTACTTGAATTTCGTAAAAACGCGCTACTGAAACTTTAATTTAGACTTACATTGGTAAGAGCGTTGGGATCCGCTTTGTTCTTGAGTAAGATATGAATGACCAGAGTATGCCCCTGCTGGGCGGCCTGATGAAGCGGTGTGTAACTGCAAATATTACACGGATCTTCAGAGAGTGTAAGAATACAAAATAGCGACATAATACGTGGAAAGGAATATGATACCAAGTGACATAATATTATCATGTTGCTTTGTATCATTTTCCTTATTATGTCGCTTTACCGTCGATTATGCAAGTAGTGTAGTAGGAAAAATTTACTAATGCCCACTTTATATGAGACAGTTTCTTGTTCAGAAAACTACACAGTTTCTTGTTCAGAAAACTACACAGTTTCTTGTTCAGAAAACTGTGCAGTCTGTCAAACTTCCGTCAAAAGACACGCTAAATATGTGTATTTTTGAAACGCGATTGTATGTTATTATCGTATGTTTGCTCTCAGGAAATTGTATATTTAGCTAATAATGTAAATATGTTATTGTTTTTTTACGTATTTAAAAGCATACAATAAACCAATGTCTATTTAAACGTTTACATAAAAAACATTGACTGTCATGTCAGCTTAAATTTGACACTAGCACACAGTTTTTCATGCAGTTTTAGCTTTATACGGGACCGTTTTCAGACTGCACAGGAAACTGTGTAGTAAACTGCGCCATATAAAGTGGGCTTTAGCGACGTACTATGTGGAAAGGAATATGATGCCAAGTGACATAATATTATCATGTTGCTTTGTATCCTTTTCCTTTGTAACTTTTTCCTTTCCACCGTCAATTATGCAAGTGGTGTAGTAGGAAAACTTGACTAAGCGGCATAATATGTGGAAAGGAATATGATACCAAGTGACATACTATTATCATGTTGCTTTGTATTATTTTCCTTTCCACCGGCCCGATCTTCCTGCGTTTCGCGGGGCCTGTCGAAGTGTTTAAATGACAATAATAAATCAGTCTGTATTACCCGATGGAGGTGGTGGCGCCCACGTCGGCGCCCTTCTCCAGCAGCATCTTGACGATGGCGTGCTGGCCGAAGTGCGCCGCCACGTGGAGCGGCGTGTAGCCGTCGTGCGTGCGCGGCGCGGGGTCGGCTCCGGCGCCCAGCAGCGCGGCGGCCGCCGGCACGCGGCCCTCCTGCGCGGCCAGGTGCAGAGGGGTGAGTCCTGCCACCAGACACACTGGTTATTGGAAATATCACCCTGAACCTCGCCAGCTTCTAACTGATACTGTCATAATTAGTTGACTCCGCCACACGGCTATAGTGCCAATGCAGAAAAATACATCCCTCTCCTTCCTTTGGATTCAGCCGAGGTTGCTGCCGCGTCCACGCAGTTAGGTAGTTGTAGCTAATGACTAAAAAGGGGTAGAATTATTAATTGACGTAAACAACATTTTGAGTGTGTCCAAATACTTGTAGACTAAAACTGGATTTCACCCATTAAGGGCTAATAATTACATAATTGGCAGATATGGATATCAAATACTAGGTGAAATGGGGAATGTTGTAATACATCAAGCCAGCCAATGGCAGGTCATAAGCCCTGTAAACGCCTAGATATCCATATTCCCTTCCAAACTTCTCGTCTCTGTTGAGATGTCAAATACTAATTGACATGGTGTTTGTAAAATAAAAATAAATATGTATTTTTAATTACTTATCAGAATACAGGGGGTTACTAAACTGAAATTCAGGCGCTGAATATCTTTCAGAATACCAGACCAGAAGTATTGTACAGTGAAGTGATATTATGTTTGTGGATATGGCCGGCGTATTTTACAATAAAATAATTTATTGTTTGTGTTTTATTTGTCTTGGCTCTTGGCGGAGCGCAATGAATTTTTTTATATTATATTGGTACACCCCTGCTTATACGCTTTATAGGGTTGGCCAACCATTTTTTTCTTTAATTCTGTACGTCGTTTTTTAGATAAATGTCTAAATAAAATATAGTCTAATATCTTGTGGTGAAGTCCTTTCAACCCTCTCCTTCCTTTGAACTCAGTCGGGGTTGCAACCGCGTCTTCTCTAGGCGTGGTTGGCGGGGGGTGGGCGGGAGGTTGTTGCGAGTTGAAGTAACGAGTAAAAAAAGGGGTAGAATTACTAATATCCCTATCACTGTAAATTTGGGCCAACTCCTTGGGCAGGTTGGGGTGAATGTGTTTATGACAATCTTAGAGCCGAGATAGTGATAGGGCCAATGAAAGCATTTGGTCGCGTACATAACCTTATTTTCTTCCGCTTTTTACAGTTATAACTGAATCTATTAAATTTCGCGGATTAGCTTTAAAAAATCGGTAGAGTTGTGCTGGACTGAAAAAAGACTCAATAGTCTCAATGGTCAATGAAGCATTGTAATCAATAAACGACATACGCTTATCCAAAGATTGAAGGTTTTGTACGAAACGCAATACGTGACGTCACCGATTGCATTTAAAACCCAAACATTCAATAATCGTATATTGCTTATTAATTTTTGTCGTGATAACGTCTAATAAATCGATGAACGTCAGCTGCACACACGAAAAAGCATGACTCATTGTCACGTTCCGCCTGAGCCGAGTATGCAAGCGAGAGCGCGGAACAAGCGATAGAGAGGCACGATCGGCCTAAGCGTTCAGTTTGTGACGCATCTATCTCTCTTCCACTCCATCGGCCGATGCATCCGAGAAGAAGGGAGAAAGCAGCAGCACACAAGAAGAAAAAACAAAAAAATGTTAATTAATGGAAAAAATTGAAATTTTAAATTAACTCCTGCTTTGTATTATACAAAATAATGATAATTCAGTAATAATAATTCAATTCAATTCATAACAGTATGCTATTTTTCATCAATGTTTTCTTATGACGTTATCACGTAAAATTATCGTCCGTAAACCGACTTTACAGACAACCAAAAGTTTTTTTAATTATGTACGCATTTTAATTTTAAGCCTAACTACTACTAGGTTAGGTTAGGTTAGTACTACTACTTTCCTTTTCACAGCATGGAGGCGGGTGATGATGAAAACCTCTCAAGATGTCCCTCGCCTATATTGACGCATCGCCCCCTTCTTAGTTTTTAAAAATTCAGCTGAAGGAGCGGTGCAGAATCAAGGTGAAGATCTGTCATAAAAAATTACATCCTTGTGGATGCCTTGTGTATCCTTACTCAGACTTCTGTGAATGCATTCTCAGGGCGTTCCATCATCACTCTCTCAGAGCTTCCTTCATCATCTATTTACCATTGTTGGCGGTCTCGTTGACATCAGCCTGTCGATCCAGCAACATCTCCACACAGTCGGTGTGGCCCTCCTGAGCAGCCATGTGCAGAGCTGTGAAGCCAGCCTTGGACTTGACGCGAGGATCAGCCCCTGCAACAAAGACAGACAATTAGAATTCGCAATACTTACGAGAGAATTAAAAATGGCTACGACACTTCAGATAAAAGATATTTTGTCATGAATCCTCACACTCACTCACTTGCCACAGTTTAAAACTATCCCACTCGTATTTTTCTTCAAACCCCACAAACTTTGAATATTCCAAGTCGGCGGTTGAGATCACATAAAACATTTTTCGTCCCAACTTTTAACAACAACATGGCGCACTTTAATTCCTTATCTCGCATGTTAAGACTGTACAATGACAGAAAAACATTTAAATATTGATGTATTTAATGATAGATGTGGTGAATTCAAGAGGAACTTGAAATCTTCTTATAACCTCTGATTGAATATATTTATGCAAAGTACTTGAAGCTTTTTTGAACCTGTAAATTGTATACGAGTATTATAATGCTGTGTAATTCTGTAATTGATGTGCAATAAAACCCTGTATGTAATTATTATGATAATATGTAAAATGATAGATATTGTCACATTGTACAGCTACCTGTAATTAAATAAATAAATAAATAAAGAATTTTACCTAACCTCACCTAACCTACCCAGTGATTAGTGCAAAATTATTGCCTTACTGTTTTCCCTGTGTTTATATCATTTCTCAGTGTATGAATACAGTGTGATCAAAACTATGCTTGTCTTATCCGTGGCAGGTGTTAAGACTTCAAAATTCTAATATCACTGTGACCTGCGACAGATCTATTGTGATTAAGTTAGTTCTCTTCTGGCCTAGGTCTTGAGAACCCTAGCTCATGCAGAAGGTGAGGTCTAGCACATCCATTGCTATCTTCCAAGCCTAGGTCTTTGCAGAACCACTAGGTTACATCATCTGGCCCGATCAACCGAAAACCAGGCCTTTTGCTAAAGAAGAGGTCAAAAATCTAATTAATAAAATAGAGATTGGCTATTTTGAGGTGTTTAGAGACGGCTTTAATTGAAAATATTTTGTGAAAGTAATTTCTTTGAAGAGAAACTTTGAATTACGTTGTTTTAATTCTAAAGGTGAGATACATAAATCTGCTGTGCAGAGCTTAAATTTTGGATCAGCTTAACCAAGAGGACCAGTGGTATTGGAAATGCAGGGAACATTGCCAACATGAGCTCTGTATGTACAGTTATTATTATTATTGTTATAAGCAGGCAGCTTTTGCTGGTGCGCCTATATCTTGTGTACTGCTTCTTGTCTGCCTTCTGCATCTAAATGGTTTCTGAACTGGTTGACCGTAGTGGAGTGGACAACCAGGCCTGGCAATTTATTCCAGTCTGAAACCACCCTACTGGGAAGAAACTTTCTCTTGGGGCTGAGGTGAAATTGGGGACGATAGAGCTTCCAGTTGTGGACCCGTGGTGTCAGGATTCAGTTGATACATCTCGTGCAGGGGGCAGTCGTAGTAATCATTTAGTATCTTGTAAGATTCAATTAAATCCCCTCTCTTCCGTCGCTCTTCCAATGATGTTTGTCCTAGTGCTTTTAATCTACAGTGATATGGCATATTTTTCATACGATTTTTTGTGCGGACAATTTGACAACATTACTCATCTGTCAAATAGTCGTTATTCGATAATATTTTGAATTTCGATCTAGGATTTCAATTCATTTTATTTATTACATTATATTCATATTCGCCATTGTAAAAGTTTATCAAAGTTTATTTGTAATATTGCCGATACTATTGAATATTATACTGTCGTAATCGCCGCGGGTGATGCGCGCGCCGAAACTGTGTGAAAAAATGTGTGGAATTAGCGCACAGTGAGAATCTGACACTAGCACACAGTTTTTCATTCAGTTTTGGCTTTATACGGGACAGTTTTCTGACTGCACAGGAAACTGTGTAGTAAACTGTCCCGTATATAGCGGACTTAAGGTTAAATTGATATCAACCTACTGCGTCCGATATATTACATTGAAATTTGATCCACTGTTAATATTTTTACATCACAAACACATGTTTTGCTAGGAATTAAATTACAAGTTAAACATTACACATGCGTATTACTTACCGTGCTCAAGCAGCGCGAAGGCGATGTCGGGATGGTTGTGTCTGCAGGCCACATGCAGTGAGGAGTGGCCGTTCTTGGCCAGCGAGTGGGGCGACGCACCTGTTAGGTCACACCTTGTTAGTTCAACACGGTTAGGGGGGGCAAACATGGCGTTATCTCACAGGGGATTATTGGAATGAGAGTGGAGTGAAGTCGTAAGCAATTTGGAGCTTCTGAAGACATTTTAGAAGCAATTTTGGACTCCTGCGGGCAATCGAAAATGGAACAGGCCTCGTGCGTGGTTTTTGTGACCATGGAAACAACTCCCAGACGCTATAAAGGAAGCCAAAACAATCACTTCTTTGAAAAAAACTTCTTTACTGAGCAAGTTTTAAGATTTTATATTTTTATGGGAGTTGGATCCTGAGAAATACCTAAATATCCCATTTCAAGCTAAACAAAAAATTATACAGGTTAATTTTTAGTCAGTTAACAAAAAAAACCCTGAATTCAGTATCGTTAATAGAACCCATTTCAATAAAATACATGTACTTTCTCAATAAAAAAAAAAAGAAAAGTGCACGCAAATGATTCCACAGAAACAGTAGAAGACTTGTCCACCCTAAGGGCGGAGCATCCGTCCGCCCCCCCCCCCTCCTCCCCCGCGCGCACTCCCCCTTATGCGCCGCGCATGAACTCAGATGACCAGCTGTGAGTAGGGTGTGCGTAATTTGTAAAAATTATTAGGAATAAAAATAATAAATCGTAAAAATAATAAAAAGTACATGTTTTTTTTATTGAAATGGGTTCTATTAATGATACTGAATTCAGGGTTTTTTTTTTTTGTAACTGAGTAAAAATTAACCCTGTATTTTGGTGATAATTATTATTTATATCCAAGGACAGACACCATTCGAAAAATATGGCATACAAGAAATACATATTTTTAGGTACATACATGGAGTAACAAAACTCGTAGTACAACCCGAAAACGGGTGAATCTACATCATATTTGGAGACGAATATTTAACATGACTTAATTTAAACTTGAAAAAAAAAAAAAATTCTTCTTATTAAAGGTTTCATTAGTAAAGCAGATTAAGTAAAATTACACAAATTTTTGTTTTATTTATGGATAGTATTAATTTGACTAAATACATGAATTTTATAAACAATTTGCAAAAATTTATTGAATAAAATATTAATCAACTTAGTACTCAATTTTCTCGAAAATTGTGGGTCAAATAAAAAAAATTTATTCTACAAAATCGACTCCAAATATGATGTAGATTCACTGATTTCCCGCTTGTACATCGAGTTTTGTAACACCATGTGAATGATGGGGCTATGAAAATGTATAATGTTTTAAATAAGATTATAACCTTTATCTAGCAGTAAGAGGGCGATGTCCGGATGTCCATAGTACGTGGCCATGTGGAGGGGCGTGATGCTGTTCTTGCCGAGCGCGTCGGGCTGCGCCCCCGCCTTGAGCAGGGCTCGCGCCACCCCCGGGCGCCCGTACTTGGCGGCCAGGTGCAGGGGGGCGAAGCCCTTGCGGGTGGTGCTGTCCACGGGCGCCCCCTGCTCCAGAAGGATGGCCGCCACTTCTTCTTTGCCTGGGAGAAGAAAAAATCATATAGGACTGGATAGAAATCTGACGGGAATTTTTAACGATGGGATTGTAAACCAAAATTTTCTGTAAATGCAGAAAAATAAAACAAAAAAACGCAAGAACATCGGTGTAATCCGTTTATAAATCGGATGATTAATAACAGAGATACTATCATTTTAAGTTTGATTTTTGTAAAGATTTTGTATGATAGGGGTTCGATGACGTCACCGATCGTATGCGGAATAAAAACTTTAAGCGATTGTATCTCGCTTATTAATTATTCGATTTACGAACGGATTGCACTGATAGCTTTGTGATTCTTTGCTTTATTTATTTAAGTTTGAGAAGCTTCAGTTATTGAATAAAAACGTATTTTTATCAATATGAAATATTGACCAACCCTTATGTTGGAAAAAGAAGGACGAAAGTGGATGTCCAAATTAGAGCAGAGTGCAAGGCTGAGATGGGCATTATCGACAAAATTAAGAAAGGTCTTTTACGATGGTTCGGTCATGTGGAGTGAACGAGTGACGAAAGAACGGCTAAAAGAAGTTTAAATGCAAGTGCGCCTGGACGTAGAAGCCGAGGGAAGGCCGAGAAAGACATGGTAATTTTTTTTTTTTTTTTTTTTTTTTTTTTTTAAATAAAAAATTGAAACATTTGAGCTCTTATTATATACTCAAATATTTCAATTTCGGGCTGCTTTCAAATAGTCGGAAATAACTGTGCCAGAAAGCAGGAGAACAATCAAGTAAAACAATTGCTTGAAATGTGGACATGTGAAAAGTCGGAATAATCGGCGTAATGTGCAAGAGAAGATGTATGAATGTAGAGGAAGCAAAGGAAGAATGTCAGGACAGAGTGGTATGGCGTTCTATCCTCTCTGCCTACCCCTACGGAGAAATGGCGTGATGGTTAGTTAGTTAGTTAGTTATTTGTTGAATGATTTGCGTGTAAAATTGAATATAGTAAATTTACCTTGACATAATTTTTCTGCATTCAAAGATCATTTTAATTTACGAGCCCATTTTGTTTTTTTAACGATATATTATAGTCCAATTTTTCTCAGGCTTTGCGTAAAATGTTGAAGAAAATAAAAGACGGGAACAAACCCTCTTTTAGCGGCGATGTGTAGCGGTGTGTACGCGTCCTTGGTTCGCGCCTCAACAGCGCCCCCGTGCTGCAGGAGGAGGGACGCGATGTCCGCGTGCCCCAGGCGTGCAGCCACGTGTAAAGCCGTCTGTTCCTCTCTGGCGCGTGCGTCAACCTGGAAATATAACGAGTTAGTTGGCAATATTAACTCGTTATATTTTCGCAATGTAAATAAATATACGGCTCTTTTGTTAGTTACTTTATGCAAAACTTAAAGATTAGACAATTATTTTTTTTAACAACAACATTTTGAACGTATATAAATACTTGTAGACAAATTACTGGCTTAACAGATGTCACTAGAGAGAAAAAATATTTAAATCTGTCAAAAAACCAACTCAAATGTGGATACTTCTGTACAAATTCAACATATATAGAAGTTTCAAAAATTTGTCATATATGGTTGTCAAGATGATAGGCGGAATGGAGAATGTTGTGTAGTACATCAAGTAGGACACTTAACCCAGCCAATGACAGGTCATAAGCCCTAGTTAACCCCCACATTCATTTCTATAGTTTCTCTGTCTCTGTTGGGATATCAATAATAATGATTATTAAAATTAAAATGACATCTATAAAACCTTATGAAGTTTGTATAATTATTGTTATTGTCATAGTCAGGCAGCTTTTGCTGATGCGCCTATATCTTGTGTACTGCTTCTTGTCTGCCTTCTGCATCTAAGCGGTTCTTGAACTGGTTGACCCGTAGTGGAGTGGGACAACTAGGCCTGGAAATTTGTTCCAGTCTGAAACCACCCTACTGGGAAGGAAGTTTTTCTTGGGGTTGAGGTGAAATTGGGGACGATAGAGCTTCCAGTTGTGGCCCCGTAGATTGATATTGGGATTTAGTTGATACATCTCGTGCAGGGGGCAGTCTAGTAATCATTTAGTAGTCTTGTAAGTTTCAATTATATTCCTCTTCTTCCGTCGCATCTTCCAATGATGTAAGTCCTAGTGCTTTTAATCTACAGTGATATGGCATATTTTTCAACGAGACTAATCTAATGATATTTGACCAAAAAAAATTCTACTTTATTAAAGACGTGATTTTTCAAAAATTATGTAGAGCGGTCTATGCTGAGGTGTGTACACAGTTGCTAGTTAGACCGACCTGCGCCCCATTCCGGAGCAGCACGCGTATGAGGTCTGTCTGCTGGTCGCGGGCGGCCAGGTGCAGGGGGGTCTCCCCCCGGGCGGTGGGCAGGTCGGCGGGGGCCCCCTGCTGCACCAGGTGGATGGCTACGTTCAGGCAGCCCATGAAGGCCGCCACGTGCAGCGGCGTCAGCCCAGACTCGGTCGTTGCAGAGATATCTGCAAAAATTCAATCATGAGGGTTACTAAAATACAACTAGAAAAAATAGTGATTTTTTATATCCCATTATTTGACAGTCGGCAAAGTGATCCCCACTTTGTTGTCTGTATTAAATTTGTATTCTTAGTTTTGTATGTTTGTGTGTTTGCATTAATAAAGAAAAAAAAAAAAAAAAAAATTTTCGATACGGAGACACTGAGGGATCGTAAGGGTGGCAGCATCGTGATTTTCTTTTTGACTTGATCGATGCTGTCGCCCTCTTGACCATAACTTCACTCGGAAACTTTGGGCCTGCAATTAGCTTATGCAGTTGCATTTGCATTTTGCAAATTAAATTTAAAGTGACTGACATAAATATCCCCAAGTGGACTCTGACAGTGAGTCCCCAAAGAGATATATATTACAGTAGCGGGTGGAGGTGGGGACGATTCCCTCAGTGATCCCATTATTTAAAAACCTCGGCTTGGAGGATAGAAAATATAACAATGGATGTGCTAGTCTTCATCCTAACCTCACCTAACCGAACCTAAACTAACCTAACCTAACCTAACCTAACCCTAACCTAACCTAACCTAACCATAACCCAACCTAACCTAACCTAACCTAACCCTAACCTAACCTAACCAAACCTAACCTAACCCTAACCTAACCTAACCTACTAACTTAACCTAACCTAAACATATCCGTAATAATACATTCATAATATAATTTAAAATCTCATACAACATAAATTAAAAACAAGTTGAATATTAATTTCATTTGCGAATCCCTAATTTTTTAGACTCGTTTAAAGTTTCATAACCTTGAATCCCACTCGCACTTAGAAGAAATATCAATGATCAGAGTTTGCTTTATAAAATTGTAAATATTAAATATTGACTCACCAGAATGAATTAATCTACTCTCTTTACCGTGTCCCTTCCAGACCAACTAGACTGCCCCTAAAACTTTTTCATATACCTAAAGTTAAAACAAAATCACGAAAAAAATTCTACGAATTCCTCGAATTCGTAAGGCGTTTGATGATAAATTTAATAGCTTAGATATGTTTAAAACACCCCATATAACTATATATTAAAGGAACTAAAAAACTTGAAGACTTAGGATAACAAATATATATCTTACATTATAAGAAGATTCTTATAACTGCTTTAAAATGACTTGCGGATGCAATTAATTGGATGGCAGGCATGTTATTGTTTATATTATTAGTTATAAATTATATTAATGTTTTATGTACATCTGTTTGTATCCCAAATAAAATAAAATAAAATGACTACGCTCATGGAATGAAAAAACACTCTGTATTCCTAGGTATCACACTTCCATCTTTACGAATTCATTCACTGTCCACCTGTCCAGGCTGCAAGACTATGGAACGATTTACCACGAGTTGTGAACGATGCACCCTTCTTAATTTGTTTTAAGAACGTCTATAGCATTACTACCTCTCCTCGTACCTTTAAAACATCCTTCATTCATCCTCTTCCCTATCCCTTCCTTCCTTCCTCCATTCCTATTTCCGCGATATCACATTATAAGGTAGCATTAATTCTTGTAAATAATCATGCCAAATGTAATTTTATAACGAGCTTTATAACATCCACTAATACTCGGTACAATAAAAGATTAATCACTAAAAATACTTAATTGGGTCGGTTGGAAGATATTGCATCTTAAAAGCTTTCATAAAATCGACACCCAGGTTGGCCGCATCTGGTACATTGTAGAACTGTCAAATCTATGTTTAGTTATTTTTATATAAATATTTCTAGTAAGTTCGAAGCGATTGTATTTAGTAAATTCTCACATTTTTTGAACTATAACAATATCCTTCACTATGTGTTTTCCCGCGATACTCTTCAACAACAACAGTATAACTAAATCCAAACGATAACAGGAAAAAAAAATGGCTTCAATAGATTAACTAAGACCCATCTTACAAACCCACACACCAAATACAACAAAATGCATTAATATGTACAATACTGCATCGCGAAGCAGTGGTTAACTCATCCCTTATCCACATACACCGAAACAATCGATTCCAAGATAATCAAATAACCTATCCTAATATTAAATACGTGGATAACAATCCTTGTCTTATCAACGCTAACCCATTTGACCGATCAAAATGAACATACCCAAAAAACACGTTCGCGTTGCCGGGCCCCTATAGAACATAATAAATATCGCGGCACAAAGTTCAAATATTATACACAAAATCCATAGAAATTCAATGCAATCCCGATATTACATCCACTATATTCCTATTGTCAACTGCCCTATCCTCAATATTTGAATCTTCATGCCTCACGCCTGGTTAAATGCAATACGGCACTCGAAAAGATTGAAAGAAGAATGTAAGAAGATATATCTGGGAAATGGCTTCGTAACTTGGTGCGCTACTTTTAAACTACCATCCCGATCCGTCAAAAAATTTAACGCGTGTGGTCAAATTGTAATTATAAAAACTTAAACATCTATCATCCAAAGTATTACCGCGTTTGGTCCCCCCGATTTTTAAAGTGAACAATGGTCGACTAAGGCGAGGCCCATTAAAGAAATATTAATTCAAAAGTTTTGGGGTGGGGGTTTTAAAATATTTCATTTATAATACTAGGCGGCGTAAGACTATTTATTGCAGTCATGTGGTAAAGCGACTAATTATAAATGGATACATTAAAAAAAATTGAGAGTCAAAACCACATGTGTCGCTTATGAATTATAATTGTCATTGTTTTCCATCACACCAAACCAACCAGAGTTCCGGCCCAAATACCAAGCAGTGACTATGCTATTTAGTAATTGAGTAGATCAAAATTTATTAGTAATTACAACCACCACGTGTTTCATGCTTTTACCAATCCCCCTCGCCAGGCCCCCCATCCCAGACATCCACATACTAATACCGGCGGTCAGGGGTCCATGTAAGGTGTATTAGGAAAAAGCGGGTGGGACAGAACGCATGTGTGCATCTCACACTATCATCCTATTCCGGGACCCTCTAGTCTGGAGACGCTTTTGACGGCGTCCCCTCTCGTAACGGCGATGCCAACAGGGCCTCCCTAAGTCCAGTGGTATATTAATCAAAAAATCTTTGCTCTACTAATTGGCATTAATTAAACATGCAATCCCTTCTAATAACTCAACCATTCTGTTTGCCCGTAGGGGTAAGCAGATAGGATAGAACGCCTACCACTCTGTCCCTCGAATCCTTTGCTTCCTCAATCCATTCAACCAACACAAACAACACATACGCCGACCTCCATTCTGACAAAAATCACAACGATCACCAACAATCTACGTCGTACTGGTTGATTCCATGTCCTTTCTCGACTTACTATCATTTCTATAGTACCGGCACATGCATTTTAAATAAACATAATATTCTTTCAACTCACATCGCTCACTTACCCAAACACTCGAAAATCACTTATCTACAAATAAATTATACTGCAACAACTTGAAAAAAAAGTTAATTCGAATTTCAAACACCTAAAAATAGTTTTACCACAACAGACCTACCCCAACAGCAATTTTAGTAACCTTTTTATCCTTCTTCTCCGATCACCACCCTCCTATATACCTGACTTCCCGGCCATATGAGACATAATCCTGTATAGATTTCTTTAATTGGATTGTATGTAATAACACTGAAACATTTGAATCCATGTTTATAAACATTAAGTATATACATCGATGCTTACGCGAGCATTGTAAAGAATTCCCCTCCGTTGTGTTTTTCCCTTTTACGCACGTCATATCAACTTATAGTCAAGTAAACGATTCAATAATTGAATGTTTCAACACAATGATTAAATAATTCAGTGCACACATGGTAACCAGTCGTCCCTACGAACATGTCTGAGGATAAGCGAATAAAGCTACCTAATGTGTAATAAAATTAAAATCACAACTATATTCTCCCTATCTATTTCTGATTCTAGGACACATTGTAACTTGCGTGTAATAAATAATTAATCTGTTGAGTATGCCTTCACACTTTAATTCGCTTAATATGAATCTCGTTATAACCCAAGTCATATAACCCCCAGGCCATTACCACTAACTTCTACCGTTAGCAACATACCCGATACAAAACACCAGCTGAATTAGACCATTTACAACTAAGACTGATAAAATATTAACGCCGTGGAATGGTACACGGTAGAGATCGCAACCTCCATTGCTCCCCCTGCACGGACCCAAAAGTTGCAACTTGATTTTGCGCCCGTCTGAAAACAAACACACCGACAATCATTCCTCTGGGAATCTGGTAACATGGCGTTTACACACTATTCCATGTACACTCGCGTTTGTCCTATTTATTCACTGATCTGTAATCACATTCCTACTTCACCAATATGGGCATTGACAACATTCTACCCTTCCACCTAGTATTTGACTGCATATCTGTCCAGGGTAAATGAATACATCTAAAATTCAGGCACTCACATGTAACAACTCTGGAGTACATGCCCAAATGCCAGGTCCATCGCCGCATCTTCACGACTCCAATTGAGAAATTTAATTATTAGCATTACAATAATAAGAAACAAATAAACAGACAAGTAATCAAATTGGCACCCGAAATACATATAAAAATAACGGCTAAATAAAATTTAATTGCAATGTGCAATAATAAATCATAAAATGAAGAAAAATTATGAAGTATTTCGAAACAATCTACAAAATTAACCAATCCACCATTTGATTACCCCTGAAATTACTGTCACAATTTATTTTAATTTAAGCCGTCAATTTTACTCGGTTATACACTGACATTCTGGCGATTTAAAATTCCTACGCATATGGGTGGCATTTCTGTATAGTCAATGAGGACCTTAACACTCTAGCTAAGTTTATGCAACACGATACATTCGATGATCAAATTTTAATGGCCCTATAATAATTTGGCACTTCAAAATTATTTCAGTTAGCCGAATGTTAAATTAAGTGTGCATTAATTGGGCTTCAAATTTTAAAATTGAATGCATGTTTATTTGATGCACGGATTAACTTAACATTTAGTTATGTATATAATGATTCAATGTGTCATAACGCTGTAAATATTTATTATTTAAAATTGCATTGAATGCCGTTTTAGATTTTAATAAAATAAAAAATAAATACAAATAAAATATACAAAAACGATAGTTATGTACAGTATAATGATATAACAAAAAAGTATAGAAAGAAAAATTAAAAGTTAGAAAGTGCTTTCCTAAGGGATAGACCCACTGTCGTGAAATTAAGTCGACATCCGAGGTGATGCGATTAAGTAACAAGATTGCTCTAACCAACAGGGCATAACCAATGGCAGGTTGGTTCTGCATATTGGCAGGTAAAACAATCGATGCTGTCTTTGTCGAAGATAGTTATCAGGTACGAACAGACCTACATCCATTAGAATTTCTGAGTTATGTATGCGACCACCCAAATGGACGTCCCTCTTGACGTTGTTGCGTCCGTTCCCGAAACTTCAGCGTTGGTTTATGAAGTCAAACCACCTAAAATGCGCTAGACCTTCTCAGTCTCTTGTTCTCAAATTCAAATATCACATGCGCAGCATTCTGATCCAGTAATTTGGATATGGCTGCCAGGATACACATCCATAAAGGAGCTCCGCATTAAGTGCGAAGTTAAAGAGTTCTAACTATCCGAATTTAAAAATCGGATAGTTATTATACCAATTCAAGCGTTGCTATTTTACTTTTTGATCAGCTCGATTTAAAACATCGATTAGGGATATGTTCCTATTGCGTTTTAACCGAATCGATTTTCATAAAATCGACTATATTTTATGAACAAGTTTTAATCAATTTAACACATTTAATATTTTATTTTTGCTCAACATTTTGTAGTTTATAAACATACCAGAAACGCTAAAATGCAGAGTTATATTACGAAAGCGCTGTCGGTATAACTTTTTTTTTTTTAAAGTCTTTTAATCAATAAATTCTTATTATCAACTAAATCTTTTAATCCATAAATCTACCCCCATGAAATAAAAATAAATAAAGCAAACACAAAGTGACCCTTAAAGATCTGGTAACCAAAACTACTTTCAAATAGGATATGAAGTTTAGGATTAAGATTGAATGTGTTAATTTTGAATCGTCTTTCTTATCCGTCTTTATTGATTGTGCAATATGTAATTAAAAAAATTCAGAATAATACCGGTCCCAAAAGTGTTTTTAAACTCCTGGGCTTAATATAATACATCCGTAATGCATGTTTTTATAAGATTTTTTTTAAGAAATAAATAAAATTTATAAATTACAAAAAATACATAATTTCTTTACAAAAGAAACTTTAAATACAAGTCCCGATAAACTCCTTAAAACTGGAGTTTTTTCATCGGGTGCAGGAGCTACAGAAAACCCAAAATACAGCATAAGGACTATTTTATTGTCGTAATATAAATTGAGAAATTCTGTGTCGCTATTACAAACAAAGAAAAAAACGAAAATAGGTTTTAATTTAAATCACATTTTATATTTTTTCATGGAAAAAATCAAACTTGAATAATCCTCGTTGCATAAGTAGGCTCAATAAACATCGATATCGATAAAATATCCGAGCTAAAATTAACATGTGATTCACTATCGCAAAGAAAAAAACATGAAGTATTGCATTTTTTCCGTCCTATGGTTGCCTGTCAATAATTACGGAACTTTATAGGTGCCCAAGTAAAATAAACGTAAGAGAATTAACAATCCGATTTAAAAACGGATAGTTTTCAACTATTTGTAAACAACATTTTGAGTGTGTCCAAATACTTGTAGACAAAAACTGGATTTAACCCAAGTTACGGGCTAATAAATTACAATTTGACATCTCAACAGAGACGAAGAAGTAATGGAAGGGAATATGGAAATCAAGGGCGTTTACAGGGCATAATTATGACCTGTCATTGTGCTGGGGTTCAAGGTGGCCACTTGATTTTTGGAATAAACAAAGCTATAATCATAATAACAACATTGAAGATTACGTCTTCAGGCGTTTCCTAGTTTGGCGATATAATTCGGTAAGAAATCACACTTGCAAATCATAAAGGTTTCTGTCTAACAATGCTTTAGCATATTTTCTCATGACGATTACAGAGAGTGTTCACTTATGATGTTGAAGCGTCGTGCGTTATTTACTGTATATAGGCAGATATGATATCAAATACTATGTGTAATGGGGAATGTTTGTAATACATCAAGTGGCACTTAACCCAGCCAATGACAGGTCATAAGCCCTGTAAACGCCTAGATATCCATATTCCCTCCCAATTTCTCGTCCTCTGTATGAAGATGTCAAATTCAAACTATTTGATTTAAAAAAATGGATTGCACGACTGGCATTAGTTTGTTTAATTTTTCTGCGGTTACGGAAAATTCAGTGTATGACTCTTGGTCCGCAGTTTACAGACCTTGTTTTTGCAGGGGCGATTGGCAAGCCCCCTGCAGGAGCCGCCCTCGACACCAACCAGTCGTGTGCCCGGAGCGGGCGGCGCAGTGGAGGGGGGTCAGGCCATCGCGGGTCACAGCGCCAATGTTCACACCTGGAATCATCCGTACAATATTAATAGGCGAAGAAAACAACTGGAGGACCATGCCACAGCCTACGACTTTTTACTGGGAATAATAGGCTATCGAGTAACAGTGGGTAGTATATTAGCAAGTTACCGTTGTCTATGAGCAAGTAACAGCACTATATGACCAAGTTACCGTTGTCTATGAGCAAGTATTTTTGCGCTAATTAATTGGTAAATAAATTATTCCCTTGTAAAACAAAATTATTATTTTGCACTTTTTAAAAAATACTAATTGAATATTACAAAACATCAAAAATAGAAGTATATTAATGATTTGCTCTTCTGTTCAACAGTATTTAAAATATCTGTGTTGTTGATTGTTGTCAACTAACAATTTTAATATAAACAAGATTGCCTGGTCAAGTTACTTGTAGTACTGCACTATTTTACTGTACCCAATCATCGACCAATTACAGTGCACACTCATCAATACGAAGAATGCACGCACTGGCTAACAGTATACTAACAATTTTGATTTTTTTCAACACAAATCTAGTGCATTTTTAAGGGAACAGTTTCTGGATGCCATTATCTGGCGGTTTGGAATGAATAGCAACACTACTGAGTGAAATCATTAAAAAAATCTATGTAAAAAAGCCCTATGGCGTAAAACAATGAAAAAATTAAAATACAGCAGGAATAATGAGCAAGTTACCGTTGTCTATGAGCATGTCCACCATGCCGGCCTGCCCCCACTTGGAGGCCACGTGCAGCGGCGTGATGGAGTGCTTGGCGGCGTGGTGGACGTCGGCTCCGCGCGCCCCCGCAGCACGGCACGGCCACCGCGGTTGTTGCCGTAGTGGGCGGCTGAGTGGAGCGCGTGAAGCGGCTGTGAAGGGAGACATTGCTGCCACGCGTCGGAATTGTGTGTTCGTTCTGGAACGAAACGCAACGATTATTCAATGAGAAAACACAAACGCATTGAAACATGCAAAATTATTACAGAAAAAATTGTCGGTCCAACGCCTTCCATGTCGCCATTTTGCAGAAACAATTCAAATATCAATGATATTTATTTTAGATAGGTTATATTCTTTCGTTCCTTGCCATGCCAAGATTTAGACAGTGGGGTTCTTTCAGATAACATGAATATTCTTAAAAACGTTATAAATATATAAAGTATATTTTTACAATTCCAACGATATAAAACACAATACTCAAAAATTTAATTTTTATTAATAAATTTATGTTTAAAAAACACAGAAAATACGAATGATTTTTTAACGCCCGTTATTGGCTAATGACGTTCATACCCGTCCACCGTGAAAAGGCGGTGAAATTCATTCCGTAGTATCGCGCCTATATTGCTGTGACGTCACAAAATAATGACCGCATGCGCGCCAAATGGAGGATTTTGCGAGCGATTTGAAAAAGCGCTATTTCAAACTGCACTAGAAATTTCATATGACATTGTAAAAATTTTTAAAAAATTCCCGTTGATATTGTAATTTTTCAATCAATTTTTTTAAGTAAAAAAATAAAAAAACGGAAAGAACCCCATTGTCTCAATCACAACTTGTTAGAGGGAAACAGAATGATTAAAATGCATTAGATAGTGGAAGATAGATATAGTTGTCTGTTTTTCACTGCAAAATACAAATGGAACATAACATTTTGACAGCTCTCTTGGAAATAGCTTGTCTAGTGTTAACTTAAGAGGTCTATGCTATTTAAACAGTTTTTAGGTTAAAATCTTAATCTACAAAAGCCCTGAGACTCCTCTTACAAGCTAGCTTTTAATTATTGCAAGAATATTTAATAAAATGTCATTTTGTATACATATATGTCTTACCATCGCAAAGGCAGGTCTGATTTTAGAGCCTATGAATGTAACACTGATAGTACACTAGGCCAATATTGACACTAAAAGTAGTGCGAAAGTCTTACAAGATAAACTATAGATATGGCAAGTTACAGATAACGAATAGATTATCACCTGCATAATAGAAATATGCATCAAGGTTAGATCCAAGGAAGTTCCATTGAAATAACAAGGAGATAATATACTGGTGCCTTGAAATCGATAGTGGCAAATAAGAACTTATAGAAAGAAGCAAAATTGGCAGTACACAACGGAGTTCCGGTACCAACCCTTATGTATGGCAGTGAAAGCGTGGTGTTGGAAAAAGAAGGATGAAAGTAGACTGAATGCCGTTGAAAAGCGATCTCTGTGTGGTAAGACTATGTATGATAGGTGTACAAATGTCGAAATTAGAGCAGAGTGCAAGGCTAAGATAAGCATTATCGACAAAATTAAGAAAGGGCTTTTACGATGGTTTGGTCATGTGGAGCGAATGAGTGATGAAAGAACGACGAATTTTAATGCTAAATGAAGTTTTGAAATGCGATCTCACGGGCGAATGTGTGTAAAGACTAATGTCATGATAGAAGCCAGAGTGCAAGGCTGAAGATAAACAGTAACGAGAAGAAGACGATGGTTTGGTCATGGACCAAGTACGTCAAGTACTTTAAAGTGGCCAGTGAGAAAGTCGGAAAGTACTTGAGCAAGCGGATATGTACATGAGAAGATGTGTGAATGTAAAGGAAGCAAAGGAAGTCTGTCATGGACAGAGTGGTATGGCGTTCTATCCTCTCTGCCTACGGACAATGGCGTGATGGTTAGATAGTTAGTTAGTTATAATATAATCACCTGTAGACTGCAACATACTAAAATTGAAACAAATATAAGTAATTATAAGTCTGTTATTCATGGAGTTCCAGAAGGAGCTGTTCTTGATCCTTTGTTATTTCTTATTTATATTAATGATCTTTTTTTTCTTTTGTCTCGTGCATGGCGCATGAAAGAGTGTGCACAAATTCACATTGACATTCATAGTATACCCACGAACAGGCTATGCCTTAATGGGATTTTTGTTTGAAAAACGGATGCTTTAAAAGCACTCAAAGCGTCTCCTAAGCGCACAAAAAGGGTCTTACTGAATATATAGTTGATGCGTAGAACCAGAGAAGTGGCTATGTGTTTGGCTTTTTTTCTATTTGTGAGTGTGTGGTTTGGCTGGTGAGCTAGCAACTAAACCAAGATGATTGGTGATGCTAATATTCCAACACCTTCGTGAATAATGAAGTTACCTCAAGCAGCAAAGTGGCAGCCTTCACATCATCCTTCTTGGCAGCGATGTGCAGAGCTGGTAACCTGACTTTTCCTCGTGTGTCCGCTTCCAGCAGTTCAGCCACCACGCGGTCATGGCCCTGCTGCATGGCCACAGCCAGCGGCGTGAAGCCATCCTGGAAGGAGACAGCAGAAAAATTAATCCAAATAGGAAGGAACACATAATATTAGCATTTTGATTTATATTTTTTATTGACATTACTTGGTGGAGTTCCATGATTTTTCCACTTTTATTTATTTTGACCAGTTAGCGTTTTCACCCTGTAACGGGCATCTTCAGACTGGTAACATGTTGTACAAGACAAAAGTATAAATAGCAGTTTTTACAAATATAAAAGGTTAGGTACTAAACACATGAGTTGGAAAAAGACAATATAAGAGAAAGAAGAGACGAAATACAAAAACATGTGTTAAATGGCAGTATTGTAACAAAGTAGGTAATGGGGGAACTAAAGGGATAAGTTTTATTATATTGCACAAGGCAAAAAACAATTTTATATAAGAAATATAGAAAAACCAAAAATGTACATGAGTTAGAGAGAGTCAGTATGAGATAAAATGAGACAAAATATAAATGTTAAATGGCAGTATTGTGAGAAGGAGTAGGTAATGGAAGGATAGGATTTTATTACAGGGATTATTTTAGTAGGTTAGGCTAAGGGTGAAAGTAATGGGGTAATACAAGTATTTTTTTATTAACTTTAATTAGTTATATTTTAATAATTTAATAATATTAGCATATTATTATTATTATTATTATTATAGGCAGGCAGCAGCTTTTGCTGGTGCGTCTATATCTTGTGTACTGCTTCTTGTCTGCCTTCTGCATCTAAACGGTTTTTGAACTGGTTGACCGTAGTGGAGTGGACAACTAGGCCTGGCAGCTTGTTCCAGTCTGAAACCACCCTACTGGGAAGAAAGTTATTCTTGCGGTCGGGGTGGAACTGGGGACGATAGAGCTTCCGGTGTGTTGGGATTTAGTTGATACATCTCGTGCAGGGGGCAGTCGTAGTAATCATTAAGTATCTTGTAAGTTTCAATTAAATCCCCTCTCTTCCGTCGCTCTTCCAATGATGTAAGTCCTAGTGCTTTTAATCTACCGTGATATGGCTTATTTTTCAGTAATTAATTGAATCATCGTCCTAATCTGCTAAGTGGGCTAGTCGAAAAGAAGCCAGCTCAGACTGGTGTCGGAGTTGCTCACCTCTGTGGCCAGGGCCTGGCTGGCCCCGTTGGCGATGAGCAGCCGGACGCAGGAGTCGTGGCCCTCCTGCGCGGCCATGTACAGCGGCGTGAAGCCGGCGCCGCTCTGCGCGTCCGCCGCCGCCCCCGCGCCCAGCAGCGCCCGCGCCGCGGCCTCCTGCCCCGCCAGCGCGGCTATGTGCAGGGCTGTGTTGCCTGGAAGAAAAAAATACAGATAAAATAGAGAGCCTAATACTTTCAATTAAAAGATTTCTTAAAAGACATGAATTCAAGCCCTCTGACATCTATGAGGATATGAATTAAAACTCTCCTACATCGTATAGAATATGAATTTAAGCTTCTTAACTTCTTAGAGGATATGTTTTCAAGCTCTCCAACATTTAAAGGACATGAATTCAAGCTCTCTGACATCTTAGGGGACATGAATTCAAGCTCTTCGACATCTATGAGGATATGAATTCAAGCTCTCCATCTTCTTAGAAGACATGAATTCAAGCTCTCTGACTTCTCAGGGGACACAAATTCAAGCTCTCCAACTTCTTAAGAGGATATGAATTCAAGCTCTTCAACGTTTTAAATGACATGAATTCAAGCTCTCTGACATCTTAGGGGACATGAATTCAAGCTCTTCGACATCTATGAGGATATGAATTCAAGCTCTCCAACTTCTTAGAAGACATGAATTCAAGCTCTCTGACTTCTCAGGGGAAACGAATTCAAGCTCTCCAACTTCTTAGAGGATATGAATTCAAGCTCTCCAACATTTTAAATGACATGAATTCAAACTCTCTGACATCTTAGGGGACATGAATTCAAGCTCTTCAACGTCTATGAGGATATGAATTCAAGCTCTCCAACTTCTTAGATGACATGAATTCAAGCTCTCTGATATATCAGGGACACGAATTCAAGCTCTCCAACTTCTTAGAAGACACGAATTCAAGCTCTCCAACTTCTTAGAGAACATGAATTCAAGCTCTCTGACATCTTAGGGGACATGAATTCAAGCCCTTCGACATCTATGAGGATATGAATTCAAGCTCTCCAACTTCTTAGATGACATGAATTCAAGCTCTCTGATATATTAGGGGACACGAATTCAAGCTCTCCAACTTCTTAGAAGACACGAATTCAAGCTCTCCAACTTCTTAGAGAACATGAATTCAAGCTCTCTGACATCTTAGAGGACATGAATTCAAGCCTTTTGACATCTATGAGGATATGAATTCAAGCTCTCTGACATCTTTAGGGGACACGAATTCAAGCTCTCCAACTTCTGGAGGATATGAATTCAAGTTCTCAAATGGATTTCTGGAAGCAGACTCACAATCAAGCATTCAAATAAACTGACTTTTCAACCTGCTACAACCAGTTGTGGCCCGTAGTAAGTGTTGGGAATTAATTTATTTTACCTTTCTTGGTGGCTGCATCAACCAGTGCTCCCCTCGTGAGGAGTTCCTTCACCACCTCCACGTGGCCATCCTTGGCGGCCAAGTGTAGGGCGTTCAGGCCATTCTAAACAAACAAACACAAATATTGTAATAAAGAAAATGTTGGAATTGGATTGTAAACCTAATTTTCTGTGAATGCAGAAAAATAAAGCGAAGAGTCACAAAACCATCAGTGCAATCCGTTTGTGAATCGGATAATGAATAAGCGAGATACAATCATTTATAGTTTTTATTACACATACACGTCACCGATCGCCTATCATCATACAAAATCTTTACTTAAATCAAAATTTAAATTATTGTATCTCTGATATTAATTATCCAATTTATAAAGGGATTGCACAGATGTTCTCGTGATTTTTTGTTTTATTTTTTCGTGTGTGATGATGATGATGACAAAATGATTTCTCTTAAAACGGCGCTGTGTAAGTTGCGCAATATATACTGTGTGTGATGTATTGGTATGAGGGCTTTTAGTAATACACGGCTGTGACAATATTGACGGGTTTATTATAATACACGGTTTAACTGTCTACGCTGCTCAGAGCTCTAACTGGGAATGGCGGGCACACAGCAGACATACTACATACACACACACACACGTTCGTACATCTTCTGTCACCCTCACACACAGTCTCTTTCACACACATATCTCACACTGTGTAATAAAACTCGATGTACAAGCGGGAAACCAGTGAATCTACGTCATATTTGAAGTCGATTTTGTAGAACTTTTTTTTTTATTTGACCCATAGTTTTCGAGAAAATTGAGTACGAAGATGAATTTTTTTTTTCCGTCAATTTTTTGCAAATAAGGTCCTTCCCGATAGCATGAATATCCTTGAAAACGCTATAAATATTTAAAGTATATTTTTACAATTCCAACGATATAAAACACAATGATCAAAAATTTTGTTTTCATTTATAAATTTATGTTTTAAAAACACGAAAATACGAATGATTTTTAACGCCCGTTATTGGCTAATGACGTCATTCCCGTCCACCGTGAAAGGCGTGAAATTCATTCCGTAGTGAGCGCCTATATAGCTGTGACGTCACACCGCATGCGCGCCAAATTGAGGATTTTGCGAGCGATTTGAAAGAGTGCTATTTCAAACCGCGCTAGAAAATTCATATGACATCGTAAAAAAAAAATCAAAAATTCCCTTGATATTGTAATTTTTCAATCAATTTTTTTAAATCAAAAATAAAAAATCGGAAAGAACCCAATTGTTATCAAATATCATTTATTTGGTCAAATTAATACTATCCATTAATAAAACAAAATAATAAGAATTGGTGCAATTTTACTTAATATTAGGTACTAAAGAAAGCTTTTATGAGAAGAAAAAAAAATTTTTTCAAGCTCAGATTAAAAAGTCATATTACACATTCGTCTCCAAAACGATGTAGATTCACCAGTTTTCGGGTTGTACCTAGAGTTTTGTAACTCCATGTATTATGATCAAATTTGAATAGTACATCAAAATATTAACGGCATCCATTCATGCATGGTCACACACACATATGCAGAGAGGAAGACGCACACATCTATTATGTAGATATTATATGTTTACACACATACTAATAGACATAATAATATCAAGACTTGACGGCAGAAACATGCGAAGTCAATAAAAGACGATTTTGAGAAAATTATTTTTGATATATCTGGGAAGCATGTTCACTAGGGATGGTAATATGGATAAGGACATTGAAAGGAGGGTTAGTGCCGGTAACAGAATTAATGGTGCCTTAAAGTCGGTCGTATCTAAATAAGTGCTTATCAAAAGAGGCTAAATTGGCAGTGCATAATGGAGTTCTGGTACCAACCCTTATGTATGGAAGCGAAGCATGGAGTTGGAAAAATAAGGATGAAAGTAAATTGAATGCAGTTGAAATGCGATCTCTCAGGCGATTGTGTGGTAAAACTATGTATGATAGGTGCACTAATGTTGAAATTAGAGCAGAATGCAAGGCTGAGATAAGCATTATCGACAAAATGTCTTTTACGTTGGTTCGGTCATGTAGAGCGAATGGATGATGAAAGAACGGCTAAAAAAATATATGATGCGACTGTGCCTGGATGTAGAAGTCGAGGAAGGCCGAGAAAGACATGGCATGATCAAGTAAAACAAGTACTTGAAAGTGGGCATGTAAGAAGTCGGAATAATCGACGTGCGTGCATGAGGAGATGTATGAATGTGGAGGAAGCAAGAGAAGTGTGCCAGGACAGAGTGGTGTGGCGTTCTATCCTCTCTGCCTACCCCTTCGGGGAAATGGCGTGATGGTTAGCGTGATGGTTAGTTAGTTAGTTAGTTAGTTATTTTTGAGAAAAAGTTGATGAATTAAGATGATTTTTTTAAGACAGTTCAGTAATGTGGAGCGAGCGAATGATGGAAGGACGGCTGAAAGAATTCGGAAAAAAAAACAACTTCTTAGTTAACTAACTAACTAACCATCACGCCGAGGATAGAACGCCATACCACTCTGTCCTGACAGACTTCCTTTGCTTCCTCTACCATACATCTTCCCATGCACATACGCCGATTATTTCGACTTTTCACATGTCCACATTCAAGTAAGTACTTGTCGTACTCGGTCATGCCAGGTTGTCTTTCTCGGCCTCCCTCGGCTTCTACGTACAGGCACACATGCATTTAAACTTATTTTATCCGTTCTTTCATCACTCATTCGCTCCACATGACCAAACCATCGTAAAAGCCCTTTCTTAATTTTGTCGATAACGCTTATCTCAGCCTTGCACTCTGCTCTGATTTGGACATTTGTACACCTATCATACATAGTCTTACCACACATGGATCGCATTTCAACAGCATTCAGTCTACTTTCATCCTTCTTTTTCCAACACCACGCTTCACTACCATACATAAGGGTTGGTACCAGAACTCCGTTGTGTACTGCCAATTAAATAAATAATATTCAATCTGAATATTTATAACTGACACATTAGCATATTTATCTCAGAGTCGTAAAAATCTGACTACGCATGTTTCTTCCGTCGATCCTTCATACTATTATGTAATAAATTAGAATATATGTATGCGTAACCAATTAGTAAACACAATGGCCAACAGGTGGCATTGTTTTCCGTGACCTGAAGAACACGTTGAATCTGGGCGATCATACTGACACAAATCGAAAAATACATTTTACAAAACCCGAAAAAAAAATTTTGGTTGTCTGTAAAGTCGGTTTACGGACGATAATTTTACGTGATAACGTCATAAGAAAACATGAAAACTGAAAAATAGCATACTTTTATGAATTGAATTGAATTATTATTACTAAATTATCATTATTTTGTATAATACAAAGCAGGAGTTAATTGAAAATTACAATTTTTTCCATAAATTATTTTTTTTCTTCTTGTGTGCTGCTGCTGTCTCCCTTCTACTCGGACGCATCGGCCGATGGAGTGGAAGAGAGATAGATGCGTCACAAACCGAACGCTTAGGCCGATCGTGCCTCTCTATCGCTTGTTCCGCGCTCTCGCTTGCACACTCGGCTCAGGCGGAACGTGACAATGAGTCACGCTTTTTCGTGTGTGCAGCCGGCGTTCATCGATTTATTAGACGTTATGATATAAAATATATTTGGTTTTTTGTTTTAATAACAAAAATAACTTATATTGAAATATTTTTTTGTTGTTCCATGTATTACCGTGTTGCAGGTGTTAATGTCCCGAACTTGCTGGGAGTCCAGCAGTTCCTTGACAGCTTGAAGCTGCCCAGCTCGAGCTGCTCGCAAGAAGGCGGTACTGGGTTCCTAAAAAGAAATAAATACATTAATAAATAATAAAATTTCAACAATCACCTTGCCATCACGTAATTAATTACAATTGTGCAGATATGGATATCAAATACTAGGCGGAATGGGGAATTTCGAAATAATAAAAAAAACACATTTAATTTATTTATTTATTCATTTTATTAGAAGCCGAGGAAGGCCGAAATAGACATGGCACGATCATACTTAAGATATATCATGGGAACTAAATTCCTATTTTTTCGCCATACCACTCTGTCCTGATACACTTCCTTTGCTTCCTCTACATTCATGCATATTCCGACTTTTCACATGTCCACTTTCAAGAACTTGTACTTGGTCACGCCATGTCTTTCTCGGCCTTCCTCGGCTTCTACATCCAGGCACACTTGCATTTAAACTTATTTTAGCCGTTCTTTCATCACTCGTTCGCTCCACGTGACCAAACCATCGTAAAAGCCCTTTCTTGATTTTGTCGATAATGCTTATCTCAGCCTTGCACTCTGCTCTAATTTGGACATTTGTACACCTATCATACATAGTCTTACCACACATAGATCGCATTTCAACAGCATTCAGTCTACTTTCATCCTTGTTTTTCCAACACCACGCTTCACTACCATACATAAGGGTTGGTGGGTCGGTACCAGAACTCCGTTGTGTACTGCCCCGATTTCGAAATTTTTACACCTATCATACAATAGTCTTACCACACATTCGCCTGAGAGATCGCATTAGTTCTGATAATAGATAATAAGAATAAAATATATTAATCAGATTATAAACATGTATAATCTATAAGAAATAAGTAAATAAGTTCACTTGGGCATTATGAAATATTTTTGAATAAGTTCGTAAAAAAATAATTCTGTGAAAGAGTAAAAAAATTAAACAAAAGATCACAAGATCATTAGTGCAATCCGTTTGTGAATCTGATGATTTAAAGTTTGAGTTTTGTAAGAAGTACAATCGCTGACGTCACCGAATTGGACTTGTACTAAGTCGGGATCCGAACCCTCGACCTCTGGGTTAACAGCCGGCAATAAAATACTACAATTCTGACAGATTTAATTCTTGTTATGAAACCACTAACACCCATAGGGGTTCGTTTAGACGGGTAATATTTAGGCGCATAGAATAATCTTCGGCCGATAAATTTACCGCGCAGATAAATATTTTGTAACTTACAATAAATATATACTTAAATAACTAAATATAACCAAATATAATCAAATAAATAAATATATACTTCAACCACTTTTTCTTATCCGCAATCAATGATGCATAGGGCACTGATTGGTATATTTATTTATTTAAGTTATTTAGAACATTACAGAAAAAATCCAATTCATTCTTAATACAAATCATACTAAATACAATACAATAATAAATCATACATGACAATAGATAGTTATGTTAGTATAATGATATAAAAAAGTATAAAAAGAAAATTAAAAGTTAGAAAGTGCTTTCCTAACGGAAGACCCACGTAGGCTTAGAGGTAGGCATGCGCAGAACGCGACAGTCGGACCATCTAAACAAACAGTAGACACAGTCGGACTGCCATAAATTTTGCCATACTAATAATCTCTATCGTCGCCTATCTTATCGATTTTATGCAGATCTATCGATTTTGTGGAGATTTATCGAATCTACTGAAAATGTACAAACCGATTTATCGATTTTGGAGTCATTTTAATTTTAAAGCATTTGCATTTTATGCAATTATAAGCGCAGATAAATTCAACATATATTTAATAAATCTTATCTTTACCGATTTTCGATTTTTTGATTTTACTCATTTGGCAAAATTCGTTTATTATAAGCGATATTTTGAATTTCGATCTAGGATTTCAGTTCATATTATTTATTACATTATATTCATATTCGCTATCATAAAAGTTTTATTAAAGTTTATTATCATAAAAGTTTACCAAAGTGTAATATTACTGATACTATTGAATATTATACGTATTATAGTGTCGTAATCGCCGCGGGTGATGCGCGCGCCGAAACTGTGTGAAAAAATGTGTGGAATTAGCGCACAGTGAGAATCTGACACTAGCACACAGTTTTTCATCCAGTTTTAGCTTTATACGGAACAGTTTTCAGACAGCACAGGAAACTGTGTAGTAAACTGTCCCATATATAGCGGGCTTAAGATTGGTAAATTAATGCGCCTTCACACTACCCATCTAAACGGGGCCTAATACTTTCTACTGACATCGGAGATAATTTATTTGTAGGTAAATCTCAAATCTTCAATCTTAACCAAGATTAAGAGTGATGTTAGCTTTGATGATTGAAAGTTTTTGTAATAATGATGGTTCAAATTCAGGGGAATTGCTGTTCATTGGTTATACAACTACTAATATACAGGGTGTAACAAAACTCGATGTACAAGCGGGAAACCAGTGAATCTACATCATATTTCGAGTCGATTTTGTTGAGTAATTTTTTTTTATATGACCCTTAGTTTTCAAGAAAATTGATTAAAAACTAGATTTTTTTCTGGATTAATTTTTGCAAATTGTTATCAAATATAATTCATTTAGTCAAATTAATACTTTTCCTAAAGAAAAATAAAATAAAAAACCGCATTTTAATAAGAATTCAAGCAAATTTTACTTAATCTGAGGTACTAATAAAAGCTTTTATGAGAATTTTTTTTTTTTAACCTGTTGCTCGATCACAGATCAGTACCGACTCGGTAATAAGCGCCGTGATAACGATTTCTTACCCATGGATGTTTAACGTTTTCGCGATCACAATGGAACACGCGTTAAAAGTTATCGATCGGGATTATTAAACGAGCGATACTAGTCGCGAGCCATTTCCCGAGATATATCTTATTCGCACAAATCTTCATTCAATCTTTTATTATAATTTAGCCGGTTTTCGGCAAGCCAAATATTGAGAAAAGCAGTCGACATAATAAAAAATCGACAAGCGCGATGATGGACGGACGCGATATAGCGTAGTTCGGCTCCGCTCGGCTCAGATCGTCGATGCTCGGCTCAGCGATCGCAGTATTGAAAGATATGTCATTGTGATCGCTCAAATCGTTAGCGTTAGCACGTGAATAGCACGCTTTTAACTACGTCGATAGTTATCTGTGCTTGAGCTACTGGATTCAAAAGTCATATCGATACCTTAATATGCAAATTGTGTAACTCCAAAATGGTTACTTTATTACTACTACTACTACTACTTTCCCTTATCCGCACCCAGTGGTGCACGAGTCACTGCATTGGTACACAAAGTGCAGTGTGTCTCTTGATCATTTTATTACACGAAGGCAAGATGATCAGTCTTACGCTTCAGTACCAGTCCAAGGTATCACACATGAAATATTAGCATGAAAATCTCGTGTAAATCTCATCTACTTTAAAAAACGAAATGGTGGAATTGCCAAATTTGCAGCGTTGCCAATACTAACGTGGCAGTTACCCATTTTTCTTGGGTGGTTTTTTAGGGCGTTTGTAATAACGTTGGACTCGCCCGATTTACCCAGCACGTGTATTGGAATACAGACAACAAAATGCCATCATAAAGTCATTTTGTCAAAAAATGGAGTTACACAATTTGCGTGTTAAGGTCTCGATATTACACATTCGACTGCAAATATTATGTAGATTCACGAGTTTTCGAGTTGTTCTATGAGATTAATTACATGTATTAAATATCTTAAGATCTTATCACAACGGAGTTCTGGTACCAACCCTTATGTATGGTAGTGAAGCGTGGTAAGGATGAAAGTAGACTGAATGCTGTTGAAATGCGATATATGTGTGGTAAGACTATGTATGATAGGTGTACAAATGTCCAAATTAGAGCAGAGTGCAAGGCTGAGATAAGCATTATCCACAAAATTAAGAAAGGGCTTTTACGATGGTTTGGTCATGTGGAGCGAATGAGTGATGAAAGAACGGCTAAAAAAATGTTTAAATGCAAGCGTGCCTGGATGTAGAGGCCGAGGAAGGCCGAGAAAGACATGACATGATCAAGTAAAACGAGTGCTTGAAAGTGGACATGTGAAAAGTCGGAATAATCGGCGTATGTGTATGAGAAGATGTATGAATGTAGAGGAAGCATAGGAAGTATGTCAGAACAGAGTGGTATGGCGTTCTATCCTCTCTGCCTATCCCAACGGGGATATGGCGTGATCGTCAGTTAGTTAGTTATCTTTAAATATTCATAATGAAAGTATAAAATTCTCCACGGGAAATCCTGTAGATGAAATATAAACCAGTGCAGTCACCAATTAAGTTACCAAATGGTCTATGCCCCTGTCATAAGTCATATATGACCGCATGGAGGTATTTTTAATTATGATCATATAATACACATTTCTGAGACATTGAAATGATCAAATTAAAGTCTCCGAAGAATCTGTCACCATCTTAGATTAGCGCATAAACGTTTGGTCTGTCATTTAATTTGTTATCTGCCGCGTGGCTTCTAGGTGTTATTTTTTTTGAGGGATGCGAATAGCAGGATTAAATCGAATAATGATATTCTTTTTTTAAGATATTTATACATGGTGTAACAAAGCTCGATGTACAAGCGAGATACCAGTGAATCTACGTCATATTTGGAGTCTATTTTGTAGAACTATTTTTTTTATTTGACCCATAGTTTTCATGAAAATTGAGAACGATTTTTTTTCGATAAATTTATGCAAATTGTTACCAAATAAAATTTATTTCGTAAAATTAATACTATCTATGAGGAAAACAAACAAAAAAACGCATTTTAATAAGGAGTTATGCAATTTTACCTAATCTGCCATACTTAAGCTTTTATGAGAAGAAAATTAATTCTTTTTTCAAGCTCAGATTAAAAAGTCATATTACACATTCGACTCCAAGTATGATGAAGATTCACCAGTTTTCGGGTTGTACCACGAATTTTGTTACTCCGTGTATTCAATTTAAAAAATCCAGTTTCAATTTATCGACAAGCATTATCGACAATATTAAGAAGGGGCTTTTACTATGGTTTGGTCATGTGGAGCGAATGAGTGAGGAAAGGACGGTTTAAAAGAAGCTTAAATGCAAGCGTGCCTGGATGTAGAAGCCGCGGAAGGCCGAGAAAGACATGGCGTGACCATGTACAACAAGCACTTGGAAGTGGACATGTGAAAAAGTCGGAATATCCGGCGTATGTGCATGAGAGAAGATGTATGAATGTAGAGGAAGCAAAGGAAGTATGTCGGGACAGAGTGGTATGGCGTTCTATCCTCTCTGCCTACTCCTACTGGGAAATGGCGCGGTGGTTAGTTAGTTAGTTAGTTAGTCAGTTTCAATGAAACAGTACCGAAATTAAAATCGTATTTTTCCAGTTTTCCGAAAGTTGACCTTTTTTATTGCAGCTTAGTATTCATACCGTAGACTGGTACTGAAGCGTAAGACTGATCATCTTACCTTCATGTAAAAAATTATCAAGATACACTGCACTTGGAAAACAAATCCAGTGCCCTATGCACCATTGGGTGAGTATAAAAGAAAGTAGTAGTTAGTATTCATAGTGCGAAATAATTCTTTAATCACAGCAAGAACGTAAAAAACCGAGTTCAAATAATCAAATGAATCGATTATTTGAACAACCGGTTACTTACTTCCCCGAACCGATGACGCACATCGCTAGTGTTTAGTATTTAGCATACACATACGATGACGCAACATTCCGAGGCCGTCACCGGATTAGCATAATGTTTATGTACGGAGATAATGTATAGAATTCGGCCGGCCGGCAACCTTGACTGACGTGTAATGTTCACTCGTGGTTCATTCAAAATACAAAAAAATAACTAACTAACCATCACGCCATTTCCCCGTAGGAGTAGGCAGAGAGGATAGAACGCCATACCACTCTGTCCTGACACACTTCCTTCGCTTCCTCTACATTAATACATCATCTCATGCACACACGCCGATTATTCCTACTTTTCACATGTCCACTTTCAAGTACTTGTCGTACTTTGTCATGCCATGTCTTTCTCGGCCTTTCTCGGCTTCTACATCCAGGCGCACTTGCATTCAAACTTATTTTAGCCGTTCTTTCATAACTCGTTCGCTCCACATGACCAAACTATCGTATAAGCCCTTCTTCATTTTGTCGATAATGTTTATTTCAGCCTTGCACTCTGACGTTTGTACACCTATCATGCATAGTCTTACCACACATTCGCCCGTAAGATCGCATTTCAAAAGCATTCAGTCATTCCAACATAAGTTTTTGCGCTTTATTAATTTTAAATTAAATATTCCCATTGTAAACATAAATTATTATAACTTTTAAAATAACTTTTTGAATATACAAACATTAGAAAATAGAAGAATATTAAATGATTTGCTCTTTCTGTTCAAAGTATTAAAATCTATGTTTGATTGCTGTCAACTAACAAATTTTATTCGTATACGAGTGCCTGGTCGAGTTACCCGTAGTAATGCACTATTTTACTGTAGCCAATCATCGACCAATTACAGTGCTAACTCACCGATACGAAGAATGCACGTACTGGCTAACAAGTATACTAACAATATTGATGTTTTCAACACAAATCTAGTGCATTTTAGGGAACAATGTCTGGATGCCATCTCTGGCGGAAATGAATAGATACCTGCTGTGTAATCATTTAAATATGTATATTTAAAAGCCCTATGGGCGTAAAAACAATCAAATAAATAAATAAATAAATTCATTCTTCAAAACATTTATGCTTAACCCTTGTTAGCCCAGACAGTGATTATTTTTAATTCGCGGTGCAGCGGTATTTAAAACTCCTAATAAAACAATGAGGGAATCCACTGTTTTCTAAAGTAATTTTTTTCTATAAACTTACTATTTAACTAAACAAAAAAAATATATTAATTATTTTTTTATTGATGAAGATACGATTTTTTAAAGTTGCACATTTCAAATACCACGCCAAATACTACTATGTACTAACTGCGTCATTTTTGCAGGTGACGTCATAAAACGGGTTGTTTAAGGCCATGGTATTTCTCCAGCCAGTAACAAAACTGTCAAAAATCTATGCAAACTGACGCGGGAAGCACAGATAAAATATACCGTCGACTCAACTGTCATATACTGTTAACAGCTGTTCTAGGTAGACTGAATGGCGGCCATCTTTTTTGCAATAGAAGCTTGTATGTAGATTGTATTCCATATTAAAATGCCATGGAACGCGGCTACGGGGGTTTAAAAACGGAAACCGGAAACACTACACTTAGATACAAGGAGTGACGTCATTGTTTAAGATTTTGAAATGAATGCTATTTTCAACACATTTTTTATTAATTTTTGCGTGCGTTTTTGGGATATTTCATCCCACTTCAAAATTTTTAAATATTCGCGTCTACACGAAAGCATTTTTAAAATTCAATTCCGGGTAGCAGTGGATTTCCTCATTGTCTAGATATTGGCGGTATCTTGCACAAGTGAATAATGGCACCCACATAGGGTGATATATATGTATACTTGTATAAATATATGTATATTGTGGGGAGAGCACATCCTGTGGCGAAAACGGGGATAATTGGTAGCAGAATGCCCGTGCCTTTATGACTGGACCATAAGGAGAAGTATAGCAAAAAAAAAAAAAATGGGGAGCGCGCTTTTGCGGTTGCGGTTGCGTAGAATGCTCTCCCACCAGAAGTGAGCAACTGTGAGAATGAAGTGATGTTTCGAAACAAACTTAAGACCCATTTGTTCGGCAAATATTTTGATTAATTTGATTAATTAAACTGTACAATTTCTTGTACAGTTTCTTGTTCAGAAATCTGTAAAGTCTGTCATAAGACACGCTTAATATGTATATTTTCTAAGCGTTTCTTAGTTATTATCGTATGTTTACACTCGGGAAATTGTTACTATAGCTAATAATGTCAATATGTTGTTTGTTTTTTACGTTTTAAAAAGCATTCAATATATCAATATCTATTTCATTTTTATATCCCTACAGAGATGAGATATAATTTTTTCAAATTCAGGAATATGGATATTCGAGCGTTTACAAGGCTTATGACCTGTCATTGTCTGGGTTAAGTGGCCACTTTATGTAGTACAACATTCCCCATTCCGCTTATTAGCGAATATTCACATCAGGTAACATTTTTGATTTTGTATATATATGTTACGAATCGAGAATCATCCACCAGCAATTTGAAAGCTCCATCTATGCATTGATATTGAAGTTAAGTATTTATTAGCAAATTACTTAATTTTTGTAATTAAGACTCTGAAAGAGTTAAATTAAGTTCTAGTAATCGCCTGCAGATGACTCTGCAATTTATTTTACTTATATTTAGACCAGGAATTTTATACAACATTTTGGGCGTGTTCAAATACTTGTACACAAATCTGGATTTTATCCCCTCGTGTCTGTAGGGATATAAAAATGAAATATACACCTACTTCCGTCTTGGGATAAAATCCAGTTTTGTGTACAAGTATTTGAACACGCCCAAAATGTTGTATATCAATATCTGCTTAAACGTTTACATAAAAAAAACATTGACTATCAGGCCAGCCTAACGTCGAGCCGACCATTCAATATTCCATACAGTTTTCGCTTTATACGGGACAGTTTGCAAACTGCACAAGAAACTGTACAGTTTTCTCTTATAAAGGGCGCTTTACATTAAAAAATCATCTTCTTCAAAATCATATTTTTCATAATATTCTGTTACTCGCCTAACACGACGATGTCGGGTGTCCGTCGGTTAATAAACACCGTGTGGGCGGAAAAACACAGTACATATCCCATTGGAATGGACAGCGTGACAATAATTGGCATTTCGATCTAGCCATTACGCATTGAACCGAACATGTTAAAATCGATGAACCACTTCAATGATTAAAAACCTTCATTGCCGCAGTATTCAGTATTTCTTTGCGGGCGTAGTTCCGGATATTTACAACACTAACAATTTTAAAATGTAGTGAAAATAGCTTGAATAAAAAAATCGTAGAGATGGGCTATCACACATTCTGTAATAGTGTTTAAAGTTATCTTGACAGTGGGCTTTTGAGTGATTATTCAAAGAATAAGCACTTATTCTCGAAATAAGCTTTATCCGGAATTCATTTCTTCGTCAAAATTTTTAATTATCATACCCTTACCTGGAACCCTCTTAAAGAAGCTCCTCCGTTATTTCGTATGTTTTTACATGGACGGAAATTGTATAAATAAGCTAATAATGACAAATGTATTTTTCTTTTTTACGTTAGTGAGTGATTATAGGTATTCAATATATCTATCAATAGGATGCTTATGCATTAACATTTTTTAAAAAATTTTCTGGTTGTCTGTAAAATCTAACGTGTAATTTTTTACGTGAAACGTCAAAAAAACATGAGCATTCAAATAGCATACTTTTATGAATTGAATTGAATTTTTATGTAATTATCTTATTTATATAATACAATAGCAGGATTCTGATTGAAAATTACAGGTGTCTTAGAAATAAATATTCTTTTTTGCACTCTTTTTTCTTCTTTTTAAGGAACACTGAGGGCATCGGGCCCATGGCGTTCGTACTGTATCTAGACTGGTAGTCACATCCAAACGCTGGGGCCGAGTGCCTCTCTAGGCGATGGCGCGCTCTTGCTTGCACACCTCGGCACATATTGCCTACTTGACAAGGAGTCATGCTTTTTCGTGATGTGCAGAATGCGTCGTACGACTGGTTTAACGATATCACGTCAATATTGACTATGCCGACCTGACATATTCCATCACACTTTCGCTTTTATATACTACGGACAGTTGGCGGTCGCAAGAAACTGTTTTTTTTTCCTTAAGAAATCATTTTGCAAAACCATATTTTGGGCCGAATATTCGTATTCTTTTGTGCATTGATGTCATGCTCAATTACTACATAGATTCCTATGATGATGTAATTGATTGATGTCTGCCAGGCGACGATGAACGGACCACTGGCTGACCGTGATAGTCGGGTGTCCGTCACTGGTCATCACAGGTTTTGCGGAAATAAGAACAATAATCATTGGAATGGACAGGTTACGGTAACTGGCATTGATTTATTTATACACAAGATTTGAACAGAACCCCAAAAAATGAATGACACTTCAACTCCGCCAAAACCTCCAACTCCGCCAGACGCGTATTCAGTATTTCTTTAACCGCCGGCCGAGTCGGACGTTCAGAAAACATTCCGAAATGCCTTCCTGTGTAGTGAAACCGTGTAAAAACCGTACGGATAAAATTAACAAAAAAGATGGTGTAACTTTCCACATGTAAGTGTTTATTTATATTTGTTTACATAGCCTAAAATAATTATTATTTCAAGAAAGTTTTCTTCTTAAAAAAAAGTCATTTTAGATGCATGGTCAAATTCATGAACGCTCCTCGTAAGGAACGGGTTAGTATTGTATACTGTTACTGTAACCCTATATATAGCCCATACCTTTTGCGCGTGTGTGGGCGGATGCTTGCCGGCAGTCGAAGGGCTCTGATAGGTCGACCCGTGTAAGTGTATTGAGGTGCGGAATCTTCGTGTCATTACTTTTTCTAAATAATTTACTCTGCAAGGCAGATCTAAGTGTATTATAAATCAATGGTAACTGGCCACTGTTTAGTTATTGGCATGTTGGACCAATTACTCTCCTTTATCCCAAAATAGCAGACTTCTGAGTGCAGAGAATAGGTGTCTTAGAAGAATATTAGGTGTGCGGTGGTTTGACTTTGTAAGGAACACAGAGGTGAGGCAACCCAACCCTTGGTATCTACTGTCATCCGGCTGGCTAGGCCATATACTACGTATGCCTCCCGAGAGCCGCCACCATGCTTGCCTATTTTACAAGGCATCAGGTTCTCGGCGCCCCGGTCGTCCGCTGTTGACGATTGCATACAGTTATTCTCCGAGGCTGCGGGGACGTGGATTTTATGACTAAGGAGGATGCACGGAGCTGGCGGCCGATCGCTTGGCTGGATGCAGAATGGTGATCAATAACACTTAGTTATATACTCCAAGTGCTGATTGGTCTATTAATTTGTTAAATGAAGACAAGATGATCATTCAGTTCAACGATATCACATATGAATCAAATAAACTGTAAAAATTAAGTCAACTTCTATTATAAAAACGCGGCAAAAGCCTGCTGAAGTCCTTTCGAAATATTGCATCAAAATAATAGATTACAGAAAGTCAATACAAAGAAGCACGGTTTACCCAAGAGGAGTATTCGAGCCAACCAGATATTAAATGAAATGCAGAGGAAAATACAATAATAATATCGTTAGGAATATGAACCAAAGACAGAGGAAGTTCGTTTAAAATTTACGGTTAAATGATTTGTCAAAGTAAGTGACAGTACGGCTTAATTTTAGGGTAAATAAGAATTAAATAGTAAAACAATGAAATGCACGCAACTAAATGGAATAGAGGTAGAAAAATTAAAAAACACAATTAAGTAAAAATATCAATCCTTATGTATGGCAGTGAAGCGTGGTGTTGAAAAAGAAGGATGAAAGTAGACTGAATGCTGTTTGAAATGCGATCTTTGTGTTATTAAGACTATGCATGATAGGTGTACAAATGTCGAAATTAGAGCAGAGTGCAAGGCTGAGATAAGCATTATCGACAAATTAAAGAAGGGGCTTTTACGATGGTTTGGTCATTGTGGAGCGATATGAGTGATGAAAGAACGGCTAAAAAAAGTTTAAAATGCGCTGTGCCTGGATTGTAGAAGCCGAGGAATTATTAAAGACATGGCTTGACCAAGTCTGCAGAAGTACTTTCAAAGTGGACATGTGAAAAGTCGGAATAATCGCGTTTATGTGCATGAGAAGATGTATGAATGTAGAGGAAGCAAAGGAAGTGTGTCAGGACAGAGTGGTATGGCGTTCAATCTCTCTCAGCCATACCCCTACGGGGAAAGGCGTGTTATTAGTTAATAAATAAATAAAAAAGGATTATTTTTTTTTCCCTTAGCCCAGAAAAATTTCATAAGCCCATGACACATTCGGAACCTTATGATGTAGATTCACCAGTTTTTGGGTTGTACAACGATTTTTGTAACACCATATATAATAGAAAGTAGGTACATGGGTATAAAGGTGTAACTTGTGCAAAATTTTACGTTTTACTAAAATTGCACCAAAAATGTTTACGCTAACCTAGATTTAAATTTACGAACATATTTATGAAAGAGGCAATCTGGTATTAAACTGTCTCTCTACCAGTATAAACATAGCCATGACTCTGAATATGCACATATTAGAAAATACTTTTAACTAGCTAGCAATGAAATAAATATAAAAAATAACACTACACAATTGTATATCATTGAATACTTCTACTCCTTTTCCTGATCCGCATAGGGCACTGCATTGGTACTCCAAGGGCAGGATAATAGGGTTCTTCCCGACAACACGAATATTCTTAAAAACGTTATAAATATTTAAAGTATATTTTTACAATTCCAACGATATAAAACACAATGATCAAAAATTTTTTTTTCATTTATAAATTAATGTTTTAAAAACACGAAAATACTGATTTTTAACGCCCGTTATTAGTTAATGACGTCATACCCGTCCACCATGAAAGGCGTGAAATTCATTACGAAGTGAGCGCCTATATTGCTGTGACGTCATACCGCATGCTCGCCAAATGAAGGATTTTGTGAGCGATTTGAAAAAGCGCTATTTCAAACCGCGCTAAAAATTCATACGACATCGTAAACATTTTTTAAAAATCCCTTGATATTGTAATTTTTCAATCAATTTTTTGAAATAAAAATTAAAAAATCGGGAAGAACCCAATTCGAGTAATTCACAAAATCAACACCAGGTTGGCGCTTCTGTTGATGTAGACCTTTGTGTAGACCTGTCAAAACTATGTTAAGTTTTCTTTATTAATTTTCTTAAAGTTCGAGACTAATCGACTAATCTATCCGTTACCATCTACCGGAACTATTGTGAGGGGTTAAGTTTCTTAACGATCCGTTTTTAGTTGAAATGTCAAATATTCAGCGGCCATATTGGATAGATTCAAATGATAATTTAACTAAAACCGTGTATTCAGTAACATACATAATAAAGTGACTTACTGTTAACTTTAAACAACGATTAAGCATAATTTAAAGGTAGTCTAGACTCCAGATTATAGTATTTTGATTGAAAAGTTTACATAATAACCTATAATACACATTTAGTAAATATTGATTTATTCCACTGTAGCCTAAACGTGTATCGGTCCCAAGCTAGGACCTTCATAATTAATAATTTTTGATTGATTAAATTAGCTATAAAATATTGGTATGCATTATTATAATAAAATCACGTATTCAATATTGTAATTTCTTCTTTTATAGACTAATCATTCTTTATTTATTATCTACACAGTAAATAATTTTCATATAGATATATGACAGGTGTCAACATACTATGGAAAACTTTAAGTGGCCTATAATATTGTTAATAATTGTTCTAAAATAAAATAATTGACACGATCTGACAGATCAGTTTTCCGAGTTTCATATACAAATTACAAAACATCCTTCATTCATCCTCTTCCCTATTCCTTTCCTTCCTTCCTCTTTTCCATTTCCCCAGTCATATTTTAGTAAGTATATTAATCTTGTAAGTAATGCTATGTAATTTTAAAGTTGTGTCCACCAATACTCGGTACAATAAATATCATCACTAAATAACTGACGGTTGGTTGGAAGATATAGCTTAAAAGCACTAAGCCCGCCCTTGTACTTTTGCTATGTAATTGTACATGAAGTTTGAAATAAATAAATAAAATAGAAATGTGGGCGTGGCTTATGGATAACGAATCGTTATTGCAGTTGTTTATAAACAGTTAAAGGGTTCGTAGCATCACCGGACGTTTGATTGCTTGTCTGTCACGACCGTCACACGGTTGGGAGTGCTATACTTGATATTGTACAATGAGCCGGTGTATAGCCGGTAAGGTCTGCTGGACACCGACAATGTAACGGTCGTTACATGAACAAGTTACGACCGACGTCATACGTAACAATGAGTTACGCCCATAGTTCCTGCACTAAATTAAAATTCGAAATCAACACACAAGAGAAAGATAGAGTAAAAAAAATGTGCATTAGTCAAATTAGTACTTTTCCCTTATCCGGCATTCAATGGGCCCAAAATAGCAGACTTCTGAGTTTTGAGAACAGGTGTCTTAGAAGAATATTAGGTGTGCGGTGGTTTGACTTTGTAAGGAACACAGAAGTGAGGCAACCCAACCCTTGGTATCTACTGTCATCCGGCGAAGGCGTTTCGGCTGGCTAGGCCATATACTACGTATGCCTCCCGAGAGCCGCCACCATGCTTGCCTATTTAACAAGTTTAAAATTATTTTAAATACCACACAGTGTAGATTTGTAGTATGAAGGGGGCTAGATCCTCAATCGACCATGCGCTTTAAAGCTGCAAGATGGATAGTTGTCTAGCCTCCTACTTAGTGAAAATCAGTTACAAAAACACTTTTACCTACTTATTTTTGCTATGTATACCTACATAATATTGCATAATTTTCCAACTTATAATCAGTTGCTCGATCACAGATCACTATCGACGCGGTAATAAGCGACGTGATAACGATTTCCCACCATGGATGTTTAACGTTTTCGCGATCACAATGGAACACGCGTTAAAAGTTATCGATCGGGATTATTAACGAGCGCATCAAGTCGCGAGCCAGATATATATTCTTCGCACATATCTTCATTCAATCTTTCTCGAGTGCCGTATTGCATTTAGCCGGCGTTCAGCAAGCCAAATATTGAGAAAAGCAGTCGACATAATAAACAATCCGACACGCGCGTTGATTTGACGTTTGACGTTTGGCCGCGATATCGCGTGCCGAGCATCTCCGAGCGTTGCTTCGGCAATGCTCGGCACGGCGAACGTGGTATGAACGTATGTTCATTGTGATCGGTCAAATCGTTAGCGTTGGCACGTGGTTAGCACGTTTTTAACTACGTCGATAGTTATCTGTGATTGAGCTCCAGGGGCTAGAGTTCTCCAACCGTCTATGCGCTTAGTAGCTCCAGAACGAGTTGAGATCTAGTATATTTCTGTACCGCACTCTTGGGGCGATTTTTCGCAAAAACAGCGCTTTATAAATTGTCCATATAATAAATAAATAATGAATAAGGCATCAGGTTCTCGGCGTCCTGGACTGTTGACAATCCGTCGGCAGTTGGCGTCAGAGCTGCGGGACGCGGACTTGACACTACTGTAAACTTGATGATGTCACTGCACGCATACTCTTCAAGTTGCGATTGTTGTATCGCGATTCAACATGAATGAAATATGAGTCGGTTGTATGCGCTGCATAGGTTGTTATATTTGGTTACACTTAGCTTATTTCCTCATAAGACAGAAACGCAGCCAAGTGTTTTATAATAAATAACTTTTGACTGTCTGGTAAAGTCGGTTTAGGACGTTAATGTTTACGTTTTCAGTAACGTCATAAGAAAACCATTGATGAAAAAAAGCATACTTTTATGAATTCATTGAATTATTATTATGAATTATCATTAGTGTTGTCAATTGAAAATTACAAGTTTTTCATAAATTATCATTTTTGCACTCGTTAATTTTCTCTATTCGGTTTGTAGCGTGTATGCTAGCTAAATGTCTCGAGTTCGGACGCAGCGGCTACTGGAGTATAAGGCTTTGATAGGATGCGAAACAAACCTTACGAAATGCTGTGGCCGATCGTGCTCTCTATCGCTTGTTCGCGCTCTCGCTTGCAACACTCGGCTCAGGCGGAACGTGACAATGAGTCATTTCACACTTCGTGAAATGCAGATTAAATCATCGGATTTACAAGACGTTATCACGTCAAAAAACTATGTATAACTAGTTGGGTGTTAGATTAAAATACAAGTGTTTTCCTAGATATAGTTATTTTGTCAATATTAACGACAATATACAATTGGAACATGTATCCCCCGAGTTCTCTTGAATAGCTTCCCTAGTATGTGTTAATTTTACATGTTGACTGTCAACACGAAAAAGTTATGATTCATGTATTAATAAGATAAATTTATATTATAATTTTGCGGGAAGGGATTATAGCACTACAGTATGCTTAATATATGAAAAATAATAGAATATCGCGTGGCGCAAATAGATTTTAACAAAGGCCGTTAATGCGTCGATTGGAACTGCTGCTGTATACCAGCCCATGTCGGCTGGTCGCTTTGTAACATATAGACGCATTGTCCACATAAACGGTACATAGTGGTTCGCAAGAGTGGACATCTTGAAATGCCGACTCTATTAATTCACAGGGAAGTGTCCTATATTTTTGACACGAAAAAGCATGACTCAATGGCACGTGCCGCCTGAAGGGCCGAGTGTGCAAGCGAGAGCGCGGAATAAGCGGATAGAGAGGCCCGATCGGCCTAAGCGTTCGGTTTGTGACGCATCTCTTATCTCTTTACACTCAATCGGCCGAATAATGCGTCCGGTATTAGAGGGCTGACAGCAGCAGAACTCAAGCGACAAAGGGCTGTAAATTAACGAGTGCAAAAACTGGTATAATTATGGAAAAAATTTGTATTTTTCAATTTCTCCTGCTTTGATTATTTTACCAACCATGATAATTCAGTTAAAATAATAAATTTCAATTCAATTCATTATAAGTTTGCTTTGGTTCATCAATGTTTTCTTTTTGACGTTATCACTCGTAAAATTTCGTCCGTTAACCGACCTTAAAGACAACAAAAGTTTTTATTTTAAATTACTGATGTTTTGCGGGAATAGAATTGTATATTTGAAATTTTACATGAAAAAATATAGATATATATTTATATATCTATATATATTATACCGCGTATTTTTTAAATTTAATAGTGAGCTTATAAAAAACTGATTGACCGCAACGGAGGCTTCAGAAGCGCGGACTCCTAAGCGCACAAAAAGGTTCGTTACTGGATAAGTATAGTTGATCAACTGGTGATTGCGTGGAACCAGAGAAGGCGCTATGTACTTTTTTAAATTTTAGGCACTGCGGTAATCAAAACTGGTCGCAATATGAATTAGAGCATCCTACGGTATAATGCGCGACTGCTCCGGAAATCACCGATAATTATATTTGTAGATCTAATTCGAACGTATGGACACCACAAAACCTGGAAAATAAAAATTTGATACCCGAGACGTTTTATAATCACCATAAATTTTTTATTTTTTTAGTTGTCCTTAGCAACATTGTAGTGCTATTGGCCATACCGTGAAGATTTTGCTGGTTCGATTCACGTGACACGTGTCAACATGAAATATTTGTTTTGGTGGCATGTTATTTTCATCTTACAATGTAATTAATTCTATTATACGTTTTACTGACCTTAACATCGCCAAACTGAGTAACATATCTTCATTGTAATAAACAAAACACAGGCTTGGATGCAGTCACTTTTTGCATTTTTTGGTGTTTCACGGGAATCGACCCCGAAAGTCACGGATCGTGAGTATAGCGTTTAACCGTCACGGTACGGAGTCGGCAATAACTGTTAGAAGTTTACAGGAACAATAAATTGCGATAGTGGAAAAATACTATCATATATGACGCCCTATGGTGCATTAGGTGCGGAGCATTGGGAAATTAATTGTATGTGGAAAATATGGTCAAAAAACTCTCATCACGCGATGATGATCAGTCTAACGGCTGGAATATTAGGTACTAGACCATATATTTGAAATCAAATACACGCATACCTTACACCACGATTTGTTCACACAACTGCCTCCAATATTCCCTCCCAATATGGCGGCGATAATTGCATCTTTTATGGACAATTTCGATACGAGCGATCATGCGGATCCGGGTATCGCGCTGTGGCGCCAGTCCGCCAAGTCTTAGCGTATCGACTCGGCGCGTGTCGCTGCCAGTGAAAATCAATTTACGACCCGTAAAGCTTGAGTTATTATACACGGTTCGTCAAATATTTGTACAAATTCATAATGGCTCGGTATTTAATACAGTTAGTTTGAAAGATCAAGATATATATATGATATCACGGCTTAAAGAAATCATTACAATCTACTTTTCTACGAGTTTGTTACAGTACTTACCGTTTTTGGTTACGTGAGATATTAATTTTATATTCGATTCCATTCTATTGGATGAATTTCTGATCCAGGTGCTTTACGGTGACAATTATAACTAACTAATAACTATCACGCATTTTCCCGTAGGGGTAGACCGAGAGGACAGAACGCCATACCACTATATCCTGGCATTACTTCTCTTGCTTCCTCCACATTCATACATCTTCTCGTGCACGCACGTTCGATTATTCCGACTTCTTTACATGCCCCCATTTTCAAGCCAATTGTTTTACTTGATCATGCCATGGCTTTTCTCGGCCTTCCTCGACTTTTACATCCAGGCACACTTGCATTTAAACTCTTTATCGCCGTTCTTTCAGTCACTCATTCGCTCCACATGACCAGAGCCCATCGTTAAAAGCCCGTTCTTATTTTGTCGTAATGCTTTTTATCAGCATTGCACTATGCTCTTATTTCGACATTTGTAACTATCATACAAATCTTTTCCCCGAGAGATGAATTTAACAGTTCAATCTACTTTTATCCTTCTCCGCTTCACTCCATACATAAGGTTGTACCCGAACTCCCTTTTTTTACTGTCAAATTTGCTTCTTTCGATAAGTTCTTTTTTGCCAATACGATTTCAAGGCACCATTAAAGGGCCCTTTGTCCAAATTTCATCTAAAATTCGTACCCTTTTTTTGGGAAAAAATTTTATCACCAGAGTCTTTAGATAAACATTTTGTGGTCAGAATTGATACCCAAACTTTGAAAAAATCCCCATGCCACTTTAACACATTTGAATAACTTTAACCGTTTTGCTTTGTATTGCTAAACTTTGAACCCAAACGGCCTATTACGCCGCACAAATTTTTAAAAACTTCGTTTACACATATTTTTTGTTTTTGTGTTAGTATTGGCTTTGGATAAGTACGGATCGTAAGAAATTAATATACATTTGATTTTGGATTTTGTTTAAAAAAGTAAATTTTTTTTTG
>JAGVSP010002439.1:0-28725 GCA_022494985.1 Micrasema minimum | reverse complement strand
CCATTTAATGCATAGATGTAGGTAATTTGATGAGCCTAGGTTCCGAGTTATTGAATCTAATTGTAAATTATAGGTAATATTACTTGATATTTATAATATTAATATTTGACGTGTTCAAATATTTTATAAATTTAAAAAATATATATGCCCCTCTGAAAAATTCAACTGCGCCTAATGTACGGCAATTGGTATAGCACTGAAGCAAAATTATAATTACATAGAGAGCTGTCAAAATTTTATGTTCCATTTGCATTTTGCAGTGAAAAAAAAGACTACTATATCTATCTTCCACCATCTAATACATTTTAAATCATTCTGTTTCCCTCTAAAAGGATGAGATTGAGATCAAATTGACTTAATCTTCCTAGGACTAAGACATGACAAGGAACGGAAAAAAATAGCGTATCTAAGTTAATATAAACATCAATTGTAATATTGTCAGGTTATGGTACCAACCTCCAATATCAGGCTTTAAAGTTATTTTCAGAATCACGTATGCTATTGTTTAAAAACTGAAAGTATTTAATAAATTATTAATCTGAATAAAGTATAAAAATTCCCGAACATTAATCTTTTTATGTACAAATTTATTTTATTTCACTATGGAGCAATAACAGACATTGGACCTGTGAACCAAAATTTCCTGTGAATGCAGAAAAATAAAACAAATAATAACAAAACCATCAGTGCAATCCGTTCGTAAATCGGATAATTAATAAGCGAGATATATAATTTATAGTTTATTAGCACCGATCGCCCATCGCATAAAATCTTTACAAAAATCAAACTTCAAATGATTGTATCTCTGTTATTAATCAACCGATTTATAAACGGATTGCACTAATGATCTTGTGTTTTACTTTTTGTTTAATTTTTCTGCAATTACAGAAAATTTTCGTTTACAAGCCAATTGGGATCAAAATATTAGTTGATTATATTATGAATATGAGGTAGTTACATTTACAAAATGACACGACGTCTACAGCAATATCACATGAAATGTACTGATTGTTGAAATCGTGGTATTATTAATATTCAAAGCATTAACTTTGTGGTCCAACATTTTAATATTAACTAACTAACTAACAAACCATCACGCTATTTCTCCGAAGGGGTAGGCAAAGAGGATAGAACGCCACACCACTCTGTCTTGGCATACTTCTCTTGCTTCCTCCACATTCATAACATCTTCTCATGCACGCACGTCGATTATTCCGACTTCTTACGTGCCCACTTTCAAGAACTTGTTTTTTTGATCATGCCATGTCTTTCTCGGCCTTCCTCGACTTCTACATCCAGGAACAGTCGCATCATATATATTTTTAGCCGTTCTTTCATCATCCATTCGCTCTACATGACCGAACCAACGTAAAAGACCTTTCTTAATTTTGTCAATAGTGCTTAACTCAGCCTTGCATTCTGCTCTAATTTCAACTATCTACTTTCATCCTTATTTTTCCAACTCCATACTTTGCTTCCATACATAAGGGTTGGTACCAGAACCCCATTATGCACTGCCAAAATAATATTAATATTATTTTAATATTATGGTTTAATAAAAAAATGTATAAAACCGCTCACCGACTTTCCTATGTCTTTAGGACAAATATCCTGACGAAGAGACGGGCGACGTCTCGAAATCGGTAGACTTAGAAAAGTCAAAATCGTGCCAGTTTAATACCCAAATTATATCCAAAACGCATTAGTTTTTAATGTCTAAAACATGTTAATTTTACAAATCGTTTAGGGGTGTAGGTTTAATAAATTTCTTGTGGATTTAACGTCATTTGAGATTATTACTCAAATCATGTTAATTGCAGATTTTAGTTCGAATCGCATGAGTCTTTAATGCCCAAACCATGTTAGTTTTACGTCCACATCATGTGAGCTTAATGTCCAAATAAGAAGGCGTTGCAAGCAGTAATGAATTCATTTTAGTGTCGTAATTAAATTCGGATTTCGGGAAGCCGTAAGAGGAAAATCTTCGACAAAAAAGCCAGCCGAATTGTCAGGGACCTGTGTAAGAGAGACGCCCCGTAAGTTGGAGTGAGACGGCCATAGCGCTGAATGCGACATGTCGCACCATGGGGATAAAACATTCACAAGTCAAATAAAATATATTTGAAAAAAGGGTGAGATACAAAAAAAATATTAAAAAAAACAGTCCATTTGCTATAAAAGGCACAAATAACGCTTTGTTGCTTGTCTTTTGTTGGAAATAACTTATTTTGCATACAGTTTTTTTTACATAAGTGGAAATAGCTGTACTAGAAAGGAGGAATCAAATTGTGGTAAGGTTGGCTCTATGAGTAAAATTAAAATTTAAATGTTTTAAGTCACAGATATAATATATTAAAAAAAATTAAGTTTTTTAAAGCATCATATGGTACGAATTTTCATCAGTTTTTTCAGACTTATAAAATAGTAGGTATAATGCGTATTTTTTGTTTCATTTTCAAACATTTAATAGTTTGATAACACTTTGTTCTTTGATCCTGTTTTACATAAATCAGAATCGGTTGTAGATTAGAAATTTTTTAAAAATTTATTTTTATACGGTATCAAATTATACAGATTTTTCAGTAAAAAAGGGAAAAGTCTGCGGAAAATTCGCACATAGTCGATTTTCCCGTCAGGGTGCGATGTGGCCTAGGAGCCGAGCCTCTGCAGTGCCGAGACGAAAATTACTGCCGGTAAAATGCACCGCCGAACAAAAAGGAATAAACCATCCCACGCTGTGCGAAAATAATCACAGAGTCATTGTCTCCCTTTCGCGGTATTGTTGTTTTACTGTAATTTGCGCGGGGTGTTAGAGGAAGACAGGCGGCGAGACGGGGGTAGGAATTGTAATGGCGAGCGAACGGACGACAGCAGGGAGCGGATGTTTGCCGCTTGACCCACAAACCCAGATTCACCTGAAAATGCGGCGTTGCCGGATCTAGGCGGCTTTCCAGACCGACAACGTTGCCGGCTCAAGATTATAGAAGTACCTACCCACAGTTTTACCTAAACCATAACATTATATTATATACTTATCTGACCGTAAAATAACAATCGCCGAACCTACCGCAATCAAATAACGATAAAATATAATGAAAAAAAAGTAATTATTAAATTTTATAAAATATATTTTAATTAACAACCAAATTAATGTTTTGTGAAAGGGTTGGTTTCTTACAATAAGAAAAAAAGGTGAAACGTTGTAATGTTGCATTTCTCCAAATTTTTCGACAAGATAATGGAAATTTTTAATAAAACACATATATTTATTGATGTTTTATAAGAGTTAATATTAAATTTGGTTATCTTCATGCTAAAAAAATTCAAAAAAAGAAATCATCAATAAACAACAGAAACTTTCGAAATAAATTTTTAGTTTCCTAACAGTAATATTATCGGACGGAGAGTAATGTTATTAGGACCACAGATTATAAATAATATTTATAGATTAGGACCACCGAATAAAAATAATATTATTTCGATGATTAGGACGCTGCGAATTTCGGACGACTAAAAATAATTGATCGAAACTTTTAGTGGAATCCTTATTTTAACCCGATATTTTTTTTTCAGTGTACATTGTCGTTGCGTTATGGCGAAGACGCTGAAGTCACGGTACGGAGGTTTCGGGTTCGATTGCCGGTGATATCACAAAAATAAAAAGAGATTTAGTTTATAGCAGGGTTTTTGTAATGTATTGTGTTCCCTGTGTATAGGTGGTTAAATAAATAAATAATATGTTAGGAATCATTGAATCGCGGGTTCGATTTTACATGTGATTTTCATATTAATATTTCATGTGTGATACCTTGGACTGGTTCTGAAGCGTAAGACTGATCATCCACCTACATGTAATAAAATGATCAAGATACACTGCACTTGATGTACCAATGCAATGCCCCACCCCATTGCACTATTGGATGCGACTAAGTGAACCACTAGTATTCATTCATGAAAAAAAAATTTGGGCAATATTCGTTATTACTGAAAGATGATAAAAATATAGACATCTTATAATCCATCGATAAATTACGATACATTTAAATAACAATCAAATAAAAAAATACCTACTGTACATATTTTTTAGATAGAAAAGAAATAATTCACTTACTCAGGTCAAACACGACAGCAATATTAAGTAGAAATAAATATGAGGCCTCGTTTAGCTGAGTAATATATACTACGCGCCAAGTTAAAAAAGACACTGGAGGTAAGTGGAGGGGGGTTGATCTGCGCAAGTGACCCCACCCCGCGTCGCAATAGGGCCCGATAATCGCTTAATTGGCTATCGCTGCGCAACTTGACCGCCAGCGTCTTTTTACATGGCGCGACCTATACTTATACACGCATTGAGCAATCTTCGTTTGACAATTTCAGTGGAAACACATTTAAAAAAAAATCTTTTCAATCAAATTAGCATTCAATAAACTCAGGGTTGACCCTTAGAAATATGACGCGCCAGGCTATAGAGGGGCCCTTACGGTCAAAAATAATTATATGATTGTTCAAACACGAATTTTGGCTATAGTTTGCAGCAAAACAAATGCCAATGTTTTACAAATGCTAATGCGGCCTTGGCAAATATCGACAGTAATCAACTGTCACTATCAACATAAAACTCGTAATTTACAAATTGATCACCTAAATTAAGAAAAACTGGTAAATAATGTAAATATTGTTGATAAAAGGAAAGTTTTCATACAAATAATACCCATGTTAGGACAATATATGCCAAGATCAATGTAATCAATATAATTATTTGTCGAATCATTACCTGTGAAATGTGACTCCTTTAACACCTTTGGACACTCTCTACTGCTACAACAAGCATACTACATTCACCATTGCCGTTTTTGATGATTAAAATCAGGAAGTATCCACTTTAATTATAGCAAAGCGACGAAAGTGACGTTACGAAAGTGACGTTTACGCGTCTGTTGTCAAACAATAATAATAATGGGCCACATGCATTGAAGATTTGTCGCTAACCAAAAATTTGCAACGCTTCCGCTCTATGGGAAACATCGAAAGGCCTCTAAAATAGCCTGGCGCGTCATTACTCTAAAGTTGACCCAGACGTTGCTCAAACTTTTTTACGTTAAAATTACATGACGTATGAATAGTGCGTTCTATCAACATTTTGAATGTGAACAAATTAATATTCGTAGACAAATTACTGGATTATACCCATGCTGGGCTAATATCAAATATTATTGATATCCCAACAGCCATCATAGATAGAAAAACTCTGGAAACGCAAGTGGATTATCTAGGCGTTTATAGGGCTTATAACCTGTCATTGGCTGGGTTAAGTGGCCACGTATTAAAACATTACCCATTCCGCTTATTATCTGAACAACCATATATGAACAATTTCGGAACATCTATAAGTTCATGAATAATCACACGTCGTTTTATATAGGTCATAAGCCCTGTAAACGCCTAGATAATCCACTTTTGTTTCCAGAGTTTTTTTCTCTGTTGGGATATCAATATAAGTGTGTTTTATATTTACACTAAACTTAATTTAATCTTAATTTAAAATGAAATTTTGAAAAAAAAAAAAACTACTTTTCAATCATTGTCAGAAAACAGATGTGGTTTTTAAACAGACGTAAGTAATACGCTTACATTTTATAATTCACTTTCATTTTTCTTTGGCAGCTTTTAAAATGTCATTTGTTTAAAAGAACATTAAAGCGGCCCCCGTACCGTAATAGCTAATGCCCACTTTATATGAGACCAGTTTCTTGTTCAAAAACTACACAGTTTCTTGTTCAGAAAACTGTGCAGTCTGTCAAACTTCTGTCAAAAGACACGCTAAATATGTGTATTTTTGAAACGCGATTGTAAGTTATTATCGTATGTTTGCTCTCAGGAAATTGTATATTTAGCTAAAATATGTAATATATGTTTTGTTTTTTTTACGTATTTAAAAGCATACACAATAAACCAATGTCTATTTAAACGTTTACATAAAAAACATTGACTGTCATTATCAGCTTAAATCTGACACTAGCACACAGTTTTTCATGCAGTTTTACCTTTATATACGGGACCGTTTTTCAGACTGCACAGAAAACTGTGCTTTAAGCTATCTTTATATGAGTTTACTAAAACAGTATTTCTTTTAGAGTTCCGGTTTCGATTCGGCATGGAACTCAAAAATTAAAATGTGAAAAAGCCTGTAGCTCGATCACAGATCACTATCGACGCGGTAAATAAGCGACCGACAGTTGAATTGATTTACCATGATGTTTAACGTTTTCGCGATCACAATGGAACACGCGTTAAAGTTATCGATCGGGATTATTAAACGAGCGCATCAAGTCGCGAGCCATTTCCCGAGATATACTTCTTCGCACATATGTTCTTTCAATCGTTTCGAGTGCCGTATTGCATTAATGCGTTCGGCAAGCAAAATATTGAGAAAAGCATCGACATTTTAAAATCAATCGTTGACGATATTGAAAGGACGTTTGCCGCAATTTTATTATCATCTATGGTGCTTGGCAACGCGAACGTGGTATGAACGTATGTTCATTGTGATCGGTCAAATGGTTAGCGTTAGCACGTGGTAAGACGTTTTTTGAGCGATATCATTAGCTCAAATTGTCTCCTTCATTTTAAAATTTGTGACGTTAATTAAAAAAATAAGCACCTGGGTTTTAATTTGTTTTAAATTATGTCAACCGAATATTGCTTATTGCGCCTGCAAAATATTACGCATTTAAACGAAGCTTAATCACTTTATAAAAAAATTCAATCCCCGCTGGTACCTGCAACAAAGAAAAAAAGCGAATTAGAAACATGAAAATAATATTTGTTTAAAAAATGTAAATATGTATTTTGGCTATGCATGCACGAAGGAAAATCATTTTAATTTGCAGTTCATATGAATTCATCCGTATTTCTAAAAAAACATACCACCTACTACTTCTACTCTCCCTTTGCACACCAAAGGGTGCATAGGGCACTGCATTCACTGCATTGGTACAACAAGTGCAGTGAATCTTAATAATTTGTTACATGAAGGAAAAAGTCATCCTTAATCAATAGTGCAACCTTTTTAAACCGATTACGAGAAAATTGTTTGAATTACTTAGACTTTATTTATTTATTAAACCACCTCGACAGGCCAGGAGGCCCAATAAAGTTCTTCCCGATAGCATGAATATCCTTGAAAACGTTATAAATATTTAAAGTATATTTTTACAATTCCAACGATATAAAACACAATGATCAAAAATTTGTTTTCATTTATAAATTTATGTTTTAAAAACACGAAAATACGAATGATTTTTAACGCACGTTATTGGCTAATGACGTCATACCCGTCTACCGTGAAAGGAGTGAAATTCATTCCGTAGTGAGCGCCTATATTGCTGTGACGTCACACCGCATGCGCGCCAAATGAAGGATTTTGAAAGCGATTTGAAAAAGTGTTATTTCAAACCGCGCTAGAAAATTCATATGACATTGTAAAATTTTTTTAAAAATCCCATGATATTGTAATTTTTCAATCATTTTTTGAAATAAAAAATTAAAAATCGGGAAGAACCCAATTGCAGAGGGGAACGACATCACAAACACGCAGGTTTGAGAAAAATCTATTTTTTTTTTTTGTGTTCTCACCGAGAGAATCGAACCCGGAACCTCCGTATCGTTAGTCCACCATCTCAGTCTTGCGTTCTGATCTGGCTCAGCGTCTTAGCCATTACGCTACGGATTTACTGTGCAGTTTCTTGATCAGAAAACTACACAGTTTCTTGTGCCGTTTTCTGACCAATAAAAACTGCGCAGTGTGAATTTTACCTTTACACGGCACAGTTTACTGTCTGTAGGCATGCGCAGAACGCGACGTCGGACCATAGAATACACAGTGGACTGCCATAAATGTTTTCATACTAATAATCTCTATCGTCGCCTATCTTATCGTTTTTTTGCAGATCTATCGATTTTGTGGAGATTTATCGAATCTACTGAAAATGTAAAACCGATTTACCGATTTTGGAGTCATTTTAATTTTAAAGCATTTATTTTATGCAATTTTATAAGCGCAGATAAATTCAACATATATTATTATGAATAACTTTAGGAACTTCTACCGATTTTACAATTTGGCAACATTACTCATCTGTCAAATAGTCGTTATTCGATATTTTGAATTTCGATCTAGGATTTCAGTTCATATTATTTATTACATTATATTTATATTCGCCATAGTAAAAGTTTATCAAAGTTTATTTGTAATATTACCGATACTATTGAATATTATACGTATTATACTGTCGTAATCGCCGCGGGTGATGCGCGCGCCGAAACTGTGTGAAAAAATGTGTGTGGAATTAGCGCACAGTGAGAATCTGACACTAGCACACAGTTTTTCATCCAGTTTTAGCTTTATACGGGACAGTTTTCAGACTGAGTATGTGAGATAGGAGATGAAAAGCTAAGCTTTAAATGGTATTCGCGGTTTTCACCTTACCGCCTGCATTTTTTATGAAAACTGATACAATACGTAACGTCAACGTATGGATAGGTCCAACGTTCTACTGCCGTTTTTGTGTTTATACATAATATATTCTTTGAACAATAATTTCAGAGAAATGACATTCCATACTTGAATATACTACCGTGTCTGAGGTGTCTAGTTACCCACTACGTCACTCACTACGTTATCAATAGGCATCTACGTCATCACTAGATATCTACGTCACACGTTTGGTGTAGTGGCCTAAGTGCTGAAGAAGGTGGGATTTGATAATAAGTGGTGTTATGAAATTAACCCTAGGAAGCGTATATTTTTAGAAATTCTAGTGAATTCTTGTTCGAAGCATACGAGTATATTGAATTTTTTATGTATAAATATATTGGGGTTTGTCGCTCCTTCGCCGTTTTCGCTATCGTGAATAATTCGTGTCTGTTTCAGAAATATACTTTTAAAGAAGATTTTTACGTAATTTCATATACCTAGGTACTCAGTTCAACTCATAAGTAATGAAGCCCACACTAAAGCCGGAACAATATTAGAGCCACGCCGCGTGTCGCAACGCGTGGGTTTGGAATCGATTTCATACATTTAGTATGAAAATGATTATATTAGACATGTCCCGCGTGTCGCCGACCGATCTACCGATCGGCGTGGGATCGGTGGTGGGGGAAGCGTGGCGACACGCGGCGTGGCTCTATATAATTCCGGCTTAATACTCACTACACTTATAACAGTGATGTTCACAGTTGCAACACAAGACAAAGACACAAACTACATCCACTCGTACTATAAAATTTGGTCTAAAGTCTAAGAAAATAGTTTTAAATGCCTATTTGTGATATTTTTTTCGACGTTTTTGTGGTCGTCAAGAAAGCCGTAATATCATTTTGAAAACACCAAAATACCTGACGCTGGAGCGTGGAGCCTTTTAAACAAATTTGGTTTCTTCATCTTAGTAAAATCTTCCTTGTATTGTAAGACGAAGAATAAGTTATTTTTAACACAATGTTGATAGAAAATAATATGAGAATTAGTAATAAAAACTTCCCTACCCAAGCGAGAAGTTTTTACGATAAAAATCACTCAGAAGCGCATCACTAACGTTTTGCAGTTTAAACGTAGTTTTTAATGCAATGCTTGCTTCATTCCTAAGTGGATGACCTAAATAATGCAGCCCACGGCATCCCGGCACTATTATTTAACTATTTAAACAACATTATAATTTTCGTTCTTGTGAATTTCAACTATTTTCTAAACCAAAATCTCAAAACAGTCATGTTACCATATACTTTTTTAACGCCAACTATAGTAAAGTACCCTGTGTTGCAATTCTGTAAAAAAGCCATAAATCAATCCACTCCAAATTGAAGCGTTTCCGGTTCGCTGAAGTTAAGTTTTCTGTATGAAATTTGTGACATGAAGGTAGAGAAGAAGTTTTCCATTGTTTATTTGACCAGTAAGCGCTTTCACCTTGTTACGGGCGTCTTCAGACTGGTGAAATAGTCACTTTGACCACACATATTAACTTTTTTGTTTATTTTATGGATGTCCAAAGGTTATCATAACATAACCTAAAATATATGTACTATCTCTGAAACGAGTTTTCTTTATAAGGTTGTAATAATCCATCATCCAATCGATGACGTACAAATTGTCCGAATATTTCATGTATCTAGACTGTTCGTCCATAGAATTCTTCACCCTCTATTCTTTTATTTTCTTATTCTTACAATAACTACTGAAAAACAGCCTTTTGATAGAAAATACGGACTATTTATTACGAAAAATTTGCTATCTTACATGGTTGAAAGATATACTTTCTAAACGAGATTTCTATCGTAGTTAATTAATGGTTAAGCAGGTATTTAAATTTTTTATCAAATATATTATATTATATACGAACCGGGTTGTGGTCTAGTGGTAGAGTCGAGGACTCCGGATTGGAATCCCCAGGTTCGTATCCCACTTCAGCACAACTTGTTGCTTGCTTTCTGACACAGTTATTTCCGACTATTTGAAAGCAGCCCCAATATTGAAATATTTGAGTATGTCATAAGAACTCGTGTGTTTATTTTATCATATTTTTTTAAATGAAAATAAATAATATGAATCAGTGCATCGAAAAAGGACTCAAGATCTACCAAGGTGGAATGTAAAAAATAATAATAAAAAATAAAAAAAATTTTTGAACAATAAAAATAAAGCTGTTTATAAGCCAAATAAATAAATATTTTTTGTAGATTATAAAAAATTACGGCTGCTAATTGAATTTATTATTTAAAAAAAGTATACCTACTGCGTTACAACACGTCATAATATTATTATTTAATTTAATTTATATTTTTTCTATTTTGCACTCTTTTAACTGTTTGAAACAATAATTAATTTTAAAAGTTCGAAAAATTCGAAAGTAAATTTTTGCTCAAACGCTCTTTTGCTTTTGGGACGACGATTTAAAGTTAGGTTAGATTAGGAATATAAAATGTTAAGGTAGGTTGCGCACATTGAATTTGTGTAGGTTCAATTATTAACGTTAAGTTAGGTTAGGTCAGACTCTTAAACTGCTAAAGGTCATAGTCGTAAGTAAATCTCAGCTGGGACCTGATTGTTTTCTAGATAAAGAATTGGTATTTTATGCAAAGAACATATTTTTTGCACTTAGTTTCAACTAACCTTCAAAATATGATTACAATAACTATGTTCTAAATTCAAATTCTATGCGCAGTATTCAGAATCCGGCTTTTACCGATTTATCGACTATGACTTCTAGCCTTACAAACTATTCAGATTGTTAAGAGCGTGCGCTGTCACGTGATCCGCGCCAGTTTTTCATTACAATCGTAGTCCTCGATATTCTCCCTGGAATGTAGCACTAGAGCAATAAGTTTTTCATATCATTCAGATATCGACCAGAAGCTTGTTTGCATCATAATATTTTATTGTTTTTTCATTTTTTATAGGAAATAAATAAAAAATTTAGAAAATAAGACGATACAAAGACGCTTCATTTTGATTTCTAAAACGTGTGAAAAAATCATTGCACTAGTGCTACATTCCAGGGAGAAAATCAAGGTTTACGATTTTATGGAGAATTGGCCGTGGTCACGTGACAGCGCATTTTCTAAACTCTTTGAAGAGTAGTAAAATAAAGCACATTAAAAGATATTATATGAATCGAGTTCGTGGCACGAGATTTCCACCGCTATCCGAACAATATTCGATCGGGAAAAATAAACGAATTATCTGGCAACTCTCTCACTATTTCTTCAGCCAATAAGCATCGCTGCTCTCCATCCAGTGCATATTTCGCGCGGGAAATCGAATGATCGCCTGAGAAACCCATCCATACGTTTGACAGGGCTGGCGGGCGTTCGATAATTTGAATTCAAATAAGCCGTATTATTTTTGTTTTCCATAGATGTTTTTCGCAAATAGATGCCCGATTCGCGGAATTTATATAGCGTTCTGCCAGTATCTTTCAACATACCTATGATAAATTTGAATAAAAGTTTTTATGATTTTTAAATAGGTATCTAGGGATTTTTCCCAAATGTAAAACAGACAATTTTAAGTAAGGATAATTGTATATTGGCAGATATCGATATCAAATACTAGGTGAAATTGGGAATGTTGTAATACATCAAGTGGCCACTTAACCCAGCCAATGACAGGTCATAAGCCCTGTAAACGCCTAGATATCCATATTCTCTTCCAAATTTCTGGTCTCTGTTGAGATGTCAAATTGTAAGGAAAATTACCTTTAATTTTTATTTTAAAATGACAATACCTTTGTCATGTTTATAATTACTACATCCATTGATAAAATGATGGAAATAAAAAATCCAATTGTAAAAATTTATAATAGGTACCAAACAGAAGAGTTAATTCTTTTTAAAATTACAACTGACTGCATTCGGACGTAGGAAAGGATAAAAAAAATAATCAAATAATTAAATCTTGGTCACCACTGGCGACACTTATTAAACACAAGCCCCGATTGGTTATCGATAAATACGAAGAAATCGAGCCAGTACTATCGTCGATCAGGGGCGGGCGGGACACCACTCCACGGAGCAGCGCCCCTTAACAAGAAACATTTTATAAAAGACAAGTGCGGGTCTTGTCTTTGTTGCTGGGGTTTTGTGTTGAAGAGCAGAAAGAATCAATATAGACATTGATAGATGTTTTATACTATAGGTATAATATGCGATACAGAAAGGTAACATTGAATTTATTTTTTTGTAAAACGTAATAAAGCATGATGTCACATTACTTTAAAACATTAAATGCTTTCTGCTTATCCCTTTGAGCAAATGACGAGACGGTTAATTCATAAGTTGTTAATGAAAATGTTTTTTTAAGAAACATTTAAGTCCTTATGATATACTCAAATATTTCGATTTTGGAGTTGCTTCAAACAGTCGGAAATACTGTGCCAGAAAGCAGGAAACAGGTAGAGTTGTTGAATTCGAACTTAGTAACTTCTAATCCGGAGTCTTAGAATCTACCACTGGACCACAGTCCGGTTTCGGATTTATCTCTAGAGATTGAGGAGGTTTCATTTAACTTAAGTCGCAAATTCGATTAAAAAAGTTAAATAATTATAATAGATAATTGCCAGGAATATTACATATTTCCCAAAACCTAATACAATTGGTGAATCCACGTTACGTTTGAAACGATTTTTTTATAATTTTTATTTAAAATTATTGAATTTTTAACATTAAATACGCTCTTCTCAAACCGAAATTCTTCCCGCCTATATCATATTTTAACCTTAGCCTTAGAGAGCCTTAACCACGCTTGCCTATTTTACAAGGCATCAGGTTCTCGGCGTCCTGGTCGTCCACTGTTGACAATTCGTCGGCAGTTTACGTCAGAGCTGCGGGACGTGGACTTGACTTGGGAGGATGCACGGGAGCTGGCGGCCGACCGCTTGTCCTGGAGGCAGTTTGTGGATTCCATATGCTCCACATAGGGAGCGGATATGGTATGATGATGATGATATTATATTTTTGACTTTAAGTTTATCATATAAGATAAAAAAATCAATATTATAAAAAACGCGCCGCTAAAAACACAGCAATCGAAAATCACTGAACCCGTAACATTAAGCTGAAATAAAATTCTTGTCACCCATTAACAGCTTGCAAATCGTCACCCGAATTAAGCAGAATAGTCAAGGTGACGGAAATATCAAAGTTGCCAGGATGATTAAAAATTACCAAGTAAATTATCGGGGTAGGTGGGTAAAGTTTTTAGCGCGATCCTACCGGGACCGCCATAAAGGCGAGGTAGGTACCCGCTATTATAGCTCCGATGAATATTTCATAGCGGCAATTTCCTTAAGCCGTCCCACTGGCAACCTCGAGCGTCAATTTTTAAAACACAGATGAAGTTATCAACGGATTAAGCGAAATGACAAAAAGGAGGCGCTTTGAATTTTACATGTCATTTTAAACGGCTTTTTGTTTTCAGTTTTGCTGGTACATTTATGTGGTTTAATTTGAAGTATGACCCGGTAGCACTACAAATTGGAATTCTTTAATTCGAATCCCACTACACTTTATTTTGTTTCCGACCATCTATATATTTGGGTACAAAAAATAAACGCGTGCAAAATGTAAAAACGGAAAATTATATTTTTTAATATCAATACAAAATAATCGGGTGCGCAGCAACAATTATCAAAACTTTCAATCAAAAAATTCAAAATGGTTTTTACGATGGTTCGGTTATGTAGAGCGAACGAATGATGAAAGAACGGCTAAAAGAATCTACGAAGCGAGTGTGTTTGGGTGTAGGAGTCGAGGAAGGCCGAGAAAGACATGGCGTGAGTTGAAAGTAGTGTCCTGGGAAAATTCGGAACAATCGGCTTGCGTGCATGAGATGTATTAATGTGGAGGAAGAAAAGTAAGTGTGTCAGGATAGATGCCAGATAGGATGATAGGATGTTAGTGTGAGATACACACATGCGTTCTGTCCCCTCCCCTCTTTCCCTTATCACCCCTCCATTGAGACCCTGACCGCGGATGCACGGGTAGATGTCTGGGATGGGGGGCCTGGCGAGGCGGGATACCGGTCTCCCACACGGGTGGTTGTAATTACTAATAAATAATGATCGGGGTAGAAACTAAAATCCCTACCACTGTTAATTTGGGGCGACTCTGGTTGGTTTGGGTGATGGAAACAATGACAATTATAATACATAAGCCGAGACGGTGGTAGGGGTACAATGAAAGCATTTGTTCGCGTACATAATCGTAAATTCATCCGTATTTTTATCACACTAACAATCTTAAAATCGCGGTTTAGCTTGTTGAAAAAAATCGGTAGAGTTGGCTGGACTGAAAAAAGACTCAATAGTCTTTAAAGCAGTCTAGGGAAAGGGTGGGGGGGGCTTTCATTGTGTCAGGATAGAGTGGTGTGGCGTTCTACCCTCTCTGTCTACCCTTTCGGAGAAAAGGCGTAATGGTTAGTTGATATGTTAGCTAGATAAAATACAACGGAAAAAAATAGCAAGGTGGTTTTGGTAAAATATATTGTGCTGAAAAGATAATTCGGGGAAAAGTTAATATGAACGTAAAAGTAATGGTAAATGCACTGTTTGTGTATCCGGAATGTTTGCACTATCCAAGGGTCAAACCAGCCGGCCCTGGAACTGAAGGCAGGGCAGGATTAGAGTAAAGGGCGTCATTTGGACGCAATTTAGGGGCCCTGCGCAGGAACCAACAATACATATAAATGGTTTAATATAGATACGCGTCGGTACGAGGTCGATACAAGCGTTTATCGACCGTGTATTAACAAAAATCTATATAAAATCGGCGATACAAGGTCGAGGAACGCTTGTATCGACCGTGTACGGACCTGTATCTTTATTAAAAAAAAAAAAAAAAAATTGAAAAAATTTTATTAAAAAAAGCAATTTAATTTTAAATACTTCTCCGCTTAACCACGAGTTCTTCTCTTTTAGGTGGAGTAAGCTTAAGCTATCTTTATATGGCGCAGTTTACTACACAGTTTTCTGTGCAGTCTGAAAACGGTCCCGTTATAAAGGTAAAACTGCATGAAAAGCTGTGTGCTAGTGTCAGATTTAAGCTGACATGACAGTCAATGTTTTTTTATGTAAACGTTTAAATAGACATTGGTTTATTGTATGCTTTTAAATACGTAAAAAAACAATAACATATATACATAATTAGCTAAATATACAATTTCCTGAGAGCAAACATACGATAATAACTTACAATCGCGTTTCAAAAATACACATATTTAGCGTGTCTTTTGACAGAAGTTTGACAGACTGCACAGTTTTCTGAACAAGAAACTGTGTAGTTTTCTGAACAAGAAACTGTCTCATATAAAGTGGGCATTAGTATAATATCTATTATGTTGTATAATTCTCTTATTGTAAACTGTTATAAAATGTATTATGTGCTTATTTTTATAAATAAAGCTATTTAAAAATAAAAAAAATGATTTTTTAAATTTATTTTTAGTACATTACAGTTTTTTTTAATAATACATTACTATTTTTAATGCATTCTTCACCGGGGGACCCCGTATTATATTGATAATCCTCGCCCGGTGCATTTTTACTTGAATGCTATGATGATTGCCGTACTATAGGCGCTGTGTCCTAAAAACATAATTTCAACACTATTATTGTTTTATTGAATACGGTCAAATATTAGGATTGTAAATAACTGTATAATATAGTACAATGTATGACACAATAGGTCATAAATATGAGTATTTGAAGTCTTCGCCTGCTATTTAATCACATCTGTTCTCCTTTATGGCAACGAATTCTGGCACCTAACCAAGGCCCAAAATAGAAGGTTTCCGAGTTTAGAGAATAGGTGTCTTAGAAGACTATTAGGCGTACAGTGGTTTGACTGTGTAAGTAACACAGAGGTGAGGCAACGGATACAGCAACCCTTGATAACTACAGTCATCCGGCGAAGCCGTTTCGGCTGGCTAGGCCATATACTACGCATGCCTCCCGAGAGCCTTAACCATGCTTGTTTATTTTACAAGGCATTAGGTTATCGGCGTCCTGGTCGTCCACTGTTGACAATTCGTCGGCAGTTTGCGTCAGAGCTGCTGGACGAGGACTTGACTTGGGAGGATGTACGGGAGCTGGCGGCCGATTGGCCTGGAGGCAGTTTGTGGAATCCATATGCTCCACGGATATGGTATTATGATGATGGTTACACAAAATAGTGCATGGAGGGGAAGGCTAATAAAGACATGACATTGATTCTATGTGTGTGTGTACTAATGGGATGAAGAGGTGTGTAGTAGAGGATGAAGTTAATGTTAAGGGTAAAAAAAAATTGAAGATCTGTTATTGCGCTTACGATAAATACCCGCACTACGTTCTTATATTGGTTGGTTGGAAGAAATTGCCAATTTGGGCAATAAATCCGCCAATGTACACAACTATTTGTACAAAAAGTCAAATAAATAAAAATAAATAAATTCTGGCTTTACATAACGCATAAAATCTAAGTCCGCCCCTGTCCCAGGTAATGTAATGTAATATTGAGCTACGTTTGATAACATGTAACATGTAGACGCAATAATAAAAACACTTAACGCACTTTTATTACTGCTTAGTTTATCGCCTTGTAAACAGACACGGCCTAAAAAGGTTTGGTGGTGGTTTACGTATACACCGTGTTTCTCGCTGACACTGCAAAACATGATTATTCATGATATTCTGAGAAAAATTATCAACAGAGCTTTTTACACAAAGCAATTTATTTTAACAAGTCAAGAAAAATATTGAAATAATCACAATAGCGAAAAATCACGTTTTTTTTAAGTACACAAACATTAAAAAGTGATTAGTCATGAAAATACTTTTCTAAACATTTTTTTTCTTAATTTTTTAGTAGGATACAGTGAAAAGCCCACCCTTTCCCTTGACTGTTTTAAAGACTATTGAGTCTTTTTTCAGTCCAGCACAACTCTACCGATTTTTTAAAGCTAATCCGCGAAATTTAATAGATTCAGTTTTAACTGGAAAAAGCGGAAGAAAAAAAGGTTAAATACGCGACCAAATGCTTTCATTGCCCCTATCACTGTCTCGGCTCTAAGATTGTCATAAACACATTCACCCCAACCTGCTCAAGGAGCTGGCCCAAATTTACAGTGATAGGGATATTAGTAATTCTACCCCTTCAGTAGGATACAAATTATTTAAATATTTAAAATTACCGCGAAAACACTAGTCCACGTTGGCTAAGCCCATTTTACGTTACTATTCATGTAGCCCTTGACGTTTACTATGAAACTTAAAATGCTAAACATAGAAGCGAGACCGAATTATGACGTCACGGGGGTCACGACAAATAGTGTTGCGTTTTCGTGAACGGGTATTTTTCAACAATTTTGTTTCGAAAATTATGAATGAAAACATTATTTTACATCATCCATATTGATTTGAATATGAATATAAATATTTATAAATCAATTTAACATATTTTCATCGGTTTTCGTAAAACGTGATATTTTCTTATTGCTATGTGCATTCATCTAATCACTTGAAAAATAAATAACCGTTCGCTCCAGGATTCAAACCGTCCGTCCATCTGATCACCGGGCAGCTTCTCTATCCACTGAGCTAAACGATCGGATACATATCTCGAAATTTTTAACGAAAAGCCTATCGCAATTATGACTACTAACGTACTGACCTCTCAGCCAACTACGATAAACCAACCAACTTTTAATAGGGACCAGCCGAAATTGAAAGTTTTTCATATATCGACTGTTGATGGCGGTACAGACAGCAATTTTAATGAAGGTAAGATGATCAGGCTAACGCATAACCAGCCAAGGTATCACACATGAGATACTAATATGAAAATCTCACGCAAATAAATTTTTCAATAGGTGTAACTTAACAACTTGCCGTGCTTTTTATGAGGACTAGTCTATTGCTAAATCCATAGATAATAGGTTATGAAATTTATACAGTAGGTTAAGATAGGTTGGGTTTAATAAAATAATTCAAATCAAATGGCTACTTAAAAGCAATATCCTTTATAATAGGCTATGAAATTTATACAGCAGGTTAATGATAGGTTAGGTTAAATAAAATAATTTAAAATCAAATAGATTTTGAAAAGCGAAATTTGACAGTACATAATGAATGCGTAATCCAATCGCGTATCAACCAATCACAGCTTTACGCTTTACTCTACAAACCAGAGAGAAAAAATGTTTTGAAATTTTGACAGCTGCACGGCAAGTTGTTAAGTTACCCCTTTCAATATTATTCTTACTTCTACGAGCAAATATTTAACATCATTATAGACCAAATATGTTTGTATGGAGTAGGTTACATTAATTTCACTTAGAATTGCAGAATATAAAAGATAAATACTTGGAAAATTTTAGTGACAAATTTATCTTCGATTAATAATTAGCCAACAAATCAACAATATTAAAAGTTGAAATTTTAAAGGTAAACCATAAATGAAAAACCGGTGATTTTGTGCATAATGGATTTTTTAAAAACGATTAAGTATTGTAATTATAATCCCTGGAAAAAAAAAAAAGTATGAAGTAAATACTGAATATTTCAAATCTCCCAAAGTGCGATTTTCTAAGCCAATCAATTTATTTTAAGGTGTCTTGGATATACTAATTAATTATCACCAAAAGATAATTTTTTGTTTGGCGTAAAAAAGCAAATACCGGCATTTTAGGTTCCACCTCTGATAAAAATACGAAATTTCTAAAAATACTAAAAATAGTAAAATAGAAACACTATTATGTTAAAACCAATTTGCTGAAGTGTCTTTAATGCAATCTAAATCCTTATATTTTCTCGGCCATTATTAATTCTTAACTGATTAGTATGACAATTGTTATATTGACGTCTTTCTAGTGATTTATATTGAAAGTACAAATAAAAAAATATTCGTATTTGGCATGTTAATTTTAAAAAAATACATTGCTTCTGATATAAACAAGCATAAATTATCCTAAGTCAGTTTTAAAACTATAACAACACATTACAATTTAAATGTCATTCTAACCAAGTTATGTTTTAATGACTAAAGTTTTTGATGTGATGCGTATTATGTCTGGTTTTATATAATAAAAATTAAAATAATACAACACTTTATCGATATATCATACAATGATAAACGTAGGGTAGTATAAAAATTTCACGACGTAGTTATTACTGTAACGTTGTTATTTTTATTTTTTTGTTAAAAAAAAGACGACAGTTTTACATAATAGTTATTATAAGATTATATTATATTATGATGTTTTTTTTTAATGAAATATTACACTAAAAAAAACCTGTTCCAAAAGTGGGATAATCCAAAAATCCAAAAATCGAATAACAAAAATACCTACCCGGAGCAATGAATGAATTGCCTATCTGTATTCGAGTTCACGCATCGCCGTAATATTTTTTTTTTAAATAAAAAAAGAATCCTCGGGATGACAGGAATGAGACGCGGCTGTCGTCACGTCGGTAAATAGGTACCTACTCGATCGTCTGGAGTCAACCATTGTCAGAGGAGTTCAAGCAAGGTCAAATGGTGTATTTAATCTGATATTCTGTATGTGATATCATGAACGAATTTGCGTGTTGTGTCAACGACATATTTTTACAGTTTTGAAAGGTGCTTGGATAAAATTATTTTCAATTTTACCGCGCTTTTACAAGGCTGTAAAAAATACACCCTACGCGAAAGCGCAGGGAAATTATATTTTATTTTTCAACGAGAAAAGGGTTAAGAGGTTATTCTTTTTTAAATTTTTTATTTGTCCTCGAAGCTTTTAATTACATACATTAATTAAATGGTTATAAAAATGAGTAGTGCAAGTGCTAGGTGCAAACATGTTAAATTGTATAGCTACATAAGTTTTAGCTTTGAAAAGTGTACGAAAAAATAGAAACCAGAACTTTTTCTTTGATATATCAACAACTAATCAATGATAATTAAACAACAACATTTTGAACGTATACAAATACTTGTAGACAAATTACTAAATTATTGTTGAGATATCAATAATATATAATGATATGTTAATTTACAAATTCTGTGTCTTGGGTTGCCAAGATAAAGAATTATACTTTGTCTTAACAAAGAACATCAGTTACGTGTTACAGAACAACATACGAACCTGCACGATGGACGTACATATGCATGGTGAAACAAAACTCGTAGTACAACCCGAAAACTGGTGAATCTACATCGTATTTGCAGTCGAATGTGTATCTTTTGAATTTGAGCTTAAAATTTTTATTTTTTCTTTATTTTTTCATTAAAGCTTTCATTAAGTGAAATTGCACAAATTCATATTAAAACGCTGTTTTTAATTTTGTTTTATTTACAGATAGTATCAATTTGACTAAATACAAATAACAATGTGAGAAAATTTATCGAAAAAAAATCGAACTCAATTTTCTCAAAACTGCATAACAAAAAAAATTATTCTACAAAACTTCAAATATTATGTAGATTCACTGGTGTCCCGCTTGTACAGCAAGTTTTGTTACACCATGTATAAATTGCACATTTAGGACGAAAACGACCTAAATCGAAATACCAATTTTTCGGAAATTCTCAGTAGAAGCAAGTAAACACCGTCGTATTTGGTCATATCGATTTCTTCTTAATTTTTAAAGGAAATTATGTGCCTTTTTGTGTTAATATAAAATAAACAATAAATTATGTATAATGTTCTTTTATGAAGATATATCATTACAATATTTTTTTTAATTAGGTCGTTTTCATTCTAAAGGTGCGAAATGTACACTCGCTTTTATCATTAGACGGACGTCGCATAAACCGTAACCGTTAGCCGTCTCCAGTTTTCAGTCTACAGTCTGATATTACAAGGAATACCCATAGTAAAATGATTACTACAACACATGCGTATATACTAAAGGGGCGTCCATTGAACAAGGGCGGGCGCATGCGTCGACGCGCGACGGCAAACAGCCAAGCCGGGGAAAGAGGAGAAGTTTCTCTCAGTCGAGTATGACCCACGTAGGCACAGCACTATTCTACAGTACCTACTTCTAAAGTCCGCGGTCTCAGCCGCGTCCCGCGTCCTGGCAACACCGGCGCGTTCCAATTTCAAATCGATTTGACAGATGAAAACGAGAAAACGCGCGGAGGAAATCTTTTATTACCACGATTGTTAGTTACTTTATAATCTGTGATTACCACAGAAAACACGATGAATGCGCAATATTTATTTTCAAGCGCTGGATAACTTCATTTGTTATATTGACATGAAAGGTGATCGATGAATATTTACTGAGAAACGTAGAAATAATACGGTCTTCGGAAAACTCTGGCAAAATGCGAGAGTAATGCAATGCTGTTTATTTTACGAGTAATATTTGTTTTAGATTAATATGCGAGTACAATACATACGTGTGTTAGTATTGATTATGATAATAAATAATTGATCTCTTAATAAAGTAAATTACTTACTTCATTTATTAATTTATTATGATATTAATAAATTACTTCTTAAATATTAGATTCGTAATAAGAGGTAGCGCATTGCAAGGGCTAGTGGAGAGACAACATTCAAATACTGTAAATTTTTAAGCGAATTTTGCACGTACGGATAATTAAATAAATAAATAATGCAATAAGCTTATTTACCTCGAACTAAAATATTTCCGGTTAAAATTGAGCTTCCTACATGAACATTTAAAAAAATCTTTAAATTCCTTGTGAATGATAAATTTTATTAAAATATCAGAATTTTCAAACAAAAAAAACTTAAATTTAGAAAACCGGAAATGTTTCAATTGGAGGTGGATATACTTATTGTGTTATGCAGAATTGCGACCCAGGATATTGTAATATATAATATCGATGGCTTTTTTTTATCCGGAGTCATTTCAAAATACAAACAATTTTCAGAAGAACATGGTAAATAAAGGTTTTTAAAAGTAATAAGAAAGAAAATTTAAGTGATTTGAGTATTAAGAGCATAACACACAACGTGACTCGCGGCCGCTTTCCCATACAAACGTATTCCTCGATTTTTTCCCTGGAATTTAACATTAGAGCAATGATTTTTTCACACTTTTTAGATATCAACCAGATGCGTGTTTGTATCGTTTTTTTTTTTTTTATCTCCTTTAACAAATCAAATATTTAAAAAAATAAGACGATGCAAAGACGCACCTAGTCGATATCTAAAATGCGTTAAGAAAACATAGCTATAATGTTAAATTCCACGGAGAAAATCGAGGAATACGTTTGTATGGAAATCCACTGCTACCCGGAATTGAATTTTAAAAATGCTTTCGTGTAGACACGAATATTTAAAAATTTTGAAGTGGGATGAAATATCCCAAAAACGCACGCAAAAATTAATAAAAAATGTTGAAAATAGCATTCATTTCAAAATCTTAAACAATGACGTCACTCCTTGTATCTAAGTGTAGTGTTTCCGGTTTCCGTTTTTAAACCCCCGTAGCCGCGTTCCATGGCATTTTAATATGGAATACAATCTACATACAAGCTTCTATTGCAAAAAAGATGGCCGCCATGCAGTCTCCCTAGAACAGCTGTTAACAGTATATGACAGTTGAGTCGACGGTATATTTTATCTGTGCTTCCCGCGTCAGTTTGCATAGATTTTTGACAGTTTTGTTACTGGCTGGAGAAATACCATGACCTTAAACAACCCGTTTTTATGACGTATTTGACTCCTGCAAAAAATCGACGCAGTTAGTACATAGTTGGTATTTAGCGCGGTATTTGAAAATGTGCAACTTTAAAAAATCGTATCTTCATCAATAACTTATAAAAAAAATTAAATATTTTTTTTTTTTTTTTTAAATAGTAAGTTTATAGAAAAAAAATACTCTAGAAAACAGTGGATTCCCTCATTTAAAACTAACTATGTTTTCGGGTTATATATAGTAAGTTTTGGGGTGTTTTTAAAAAAAATATCTATTTAAAACAGTGGATTCCCTCATTTTTAACTAACTTTGAGTTTTTGTTCAAACTCTGAACGGGAATTACTTGGTGTCTGCGTATATTGTTATTATTTATTATAATTACAATAAATTAAAAATAAAATTGTTTTACCAAATAGATTATACTAGGTATTACATAATATCGACGCTTGAAAGAAAAAAAATACTAAGCGACAGCAATATCATGTCACTCGGTAACATTTTCCTTTGCACGTGTTATGTCGCTAGAAATTTTCCTTTCACTTTTCAACCGTCAATATGTTTATTTTAAGAACGTATTTTAAAAAATACAATTGAAAATAGGTCGTCAGGTTAGGTAAAACTATTATTATTATTATTATTACTGTACTACCTCCCTGGGTTGAACACCTTTAGAGTCTTGGGTAAGGTTGGCTTGACTGTATTTTACGTAAGTATTATAATTATTATTTGTAAGGGTTGAAAAGGATTTAAAAAATATTGTTGACATACTTATTATTCATTGCTCATAAATAATTTTAGCAATAAAACATTCATAATATAAAAGAACCATAAAATTCAAAGTAATCGATACGCAAGTATATCGGATTTGCCAAGTTGGCAGACGTAGCGATTTTAGCAATGTGAGGTTAGGTTTTGCGTTTCTGCCGCGGACGTGAACATATGACCGGTCTCAGTAAAACAAGCGGGAAAAACTGCGTACACTCACAAAAAGACACAGAATGGATTCAAACAAAACAACGGTGCAAGGAACAGAAAGTTTGTTCATTTTTACTTAATCACGTGACTTGACTGGTTCTGACGCGCGGGAAAACGACCAATGACAGCCCGCGCTTTTGTAGCGAAGTTCGCGCTTTGCGCACATTCTTCTGCGCCGAATTACCAATCGCCCACATATTTTCTAGCCATCTAAACATCTGATTATCGCTATGTAAGCAGCTACCTATATATATATATATATTGTATGAATATAATACAGACCCAAAACGCCCAACGTTGAAAGAGTTCCCTCTTAGATACGTTTATTTTTATGATGTCAAACTACGGACATTGTTTAATTACGGAAAAATCTAAGTTTGTTTTAATTTTATTGAACTTTGCTTACAGCGAAATGAGGAAAGTTAACGTGAGACGAAAGGCAAAACAGGGTTTAAGTAAAAATAGTCTTCCCCGTTGAAATATAATGGAATTGATAACTATCAATAAAATTACAGTTTTCAGTTTTTTGCATTGATTATGGAAAATCCTCAGATTCCAAAAGGTTTGTATAGTAAAAAGGCGTCTTAGTAATATTATATTGTTGATTCACATTGTTAGTTAATTCAGCACCTATTCTAATTTATTTTACGTAGATACCAAAGCAAGTGACAGCGATAATCGTAAATCGCATTTATAAAATTAAAACAGTTCGATTTCCATGCTGCATGTGTTACGCGGATTGCCGAGTAATAAATTATGTAGGCGCTGCGTACTTGTGGCCGCGCTATCTTTATGTCATTTTTGATACAGAACAGTTATAATACGAAGTGTGAATGTTTTAATACACTGAATACAATTAATTAAGTTTAATTTTGTGAGCATATTGGTTATAAAATCGGTTACATTCCACGGCTTTTAAGGAAGTAAATATTTACATTGGTATGATAAAAAGACTGCTACTGAAATATTAAAAAGTTAGTTACATTTGTTGTAGAAACGTTTCGTATTATCTTTATCATAAACCCAATTAATCGTTTTTTCATTTATGACATTTTATTTTTTTAAATTTTTTTATTTAAATAAAACAAAATAATAGCCAGACGGAATATAACTACTTTCTCGCAATTTTTTAAATTTCGATTGTTTGTTTGTACATTTTTATTGAGCTATAAAAAATTCTTACAGTTAATATAATACTTTTTTTTTCATCTAAATATTTTGATCACAAAGATGCTTTTTATGTTTTTATAGGTATACACTGATTTCAATTGATATTGTGCATTTTGGGAGTGTGATATTAATTAAATTATAGAATAAATAAGGCACTTATTAACACACTAATCAGATCCCTTAAAAACTCTAAATTCGGATCTATGAAATAAGACCTAGCTAACTAACCATCACGCCATAAATAAATAAGACTGTCTGTAAATTAATAAGGCGGGGGGTGAAGAGACGCCTACGTTTGCTAAATACGCGTATATTGTATGTGTAAGTAGTTAAATACGGGTAGAAATTTCATCCCTTATTAGGTATATTATTTTATGTACGTAGTTCTAGTAAGGCTGAATCTGTCACTTCTGCATGACTGTTGAGGGATAATCTTTGAAACTACTTAAATTATAATAATAACAAAATTCGACGCACAAACCAGTGAATCTACATCATATTGGGAGTCGATTTTGTAGAATTGAATTTTTTTATTTGACCCGTAGTATTCGAGAAAATTTTGTAAGAAGTTATTTTTTTTTAATTACATTTTTATTAATATAATTTATTTAGTCAAATTAATACTATTGACAAAGAAAACAAGATAAAAAAACGGATTTTAATAAGAATTCACGCAATTTTATTTATTCTGCAATAATTAGGAAAACTTTTGTCAGAATTTTTTATTATTTTTTTAAGCTCATATTCAAAAGTCATATTACACATCCGATTCCAGATACGATGTAGATTCACCAGTCTTCGGGTTGTACTACGAGTTTTGTTACTCAATGCACTGATTTATTTCATGAATATGAAATTTATGTATAAGGGGATTCGGTCATTACCAGTGGTGCTGAATTTTTTTTTATTAGTTAGCTAGTGAGTATATGATTTCAAAGATTATATAAGATATGATTGAAGAGTGTAGCATAGGTTAGGTTTGGTAAGGTAAGGTTAGGTGAGGTTAGGTCAGGTTAGGCTAGTCACGAGAGAAGAGTATTTGAAAATCTTTGCAGGGTCCAAAACAAAGCATCAAATTGAGATTAACAGCGCTTTAATTTATGTTTTCGACAACTGTCAAAGTAAAAATTTCATTATTTAAATAATGTACACACACTTCAAATAGTTATTAGTTTCTTGACAAAGATTGCCATAGTGAAATAACGTTACACCTCCTCACTAAATATTTCTTAAGACAGTTATTCCCTGCAATCTATCTTCCTAGATTTACCCATTTATTTTATATATTTATTATTTGACTAACGAAGTCTATGTATTTGTTTATTAAAAGGGTGGCTGTTATAACATGGCTGTTATTTGTATTTGTAATGTATTAAAAAGTGAAAATTTCAATAGTTATATAACTAACTAACCATCACGCCATTTCTCCGAAGGGGTAGGCAGAGAGAATAGAACGCCACACCACTCTGTCCTGGCACACTTCTCTTGCTTCCTTCAAATTCATACATTTTATATTGTTTTATTATTTTCAAATTTATTTTAAGAGTTTTTTTTAATTTATTTATTTGGTGTTTACCGATATCGATAGTTAAACCACATACAAACATTACATTATATTATTACATATTTAACCATTTTAAACCTTAACTACATACAATCTAAATAAATAAATAAAAGGTAAAATGGTTAGGTAAAATGTTAAGACACATTGAGCTGTCATTAGTCGACAGTAATTTTTGAAAAAAAAATGTGTAGGTACCAATTGAATTTTTCATAATCCTGACGGAGTAGGTATCCCTGAAACCGGATGACAAATATTTTGAAAAAATTCTAGTTTAAAACAGTGTTTTATTTTATAGTTATGGAAAACTATAAGATGAGTGCTACAAAAAATGAATAAATATTTATTCTACAATTGTTTTCTTTAGTTTTGAAATAATGAAATTATTTTCGGCATTCCTTCCTCCATCTTTTTCAAAGGTTTTAAGAGTTGTTATTTACATATTATTTTCCTAACAAATTCGTGATCAAAGTACGCCGCAGATACAAAAATAAAACTAAGTACCCAACATTAATAATCAGAAGAGTTTTGGAGTGGATTTCTTCCAGTGTAGGTATGCAATTACTAGGTAAATTATAAATCTATGCAATCTTATGATATTTCAATTTGTAAATAATATTTTGTTAATAAAGTCTAAGCGGCCTGTGCTTGAAAATAGGAATCGAGTCGTGTCGAAGTGGGGATTCGAACCGACGATCTCTGGACTCAGAGACCGCGACGTTACCCACTGGGCCACCACCCGTTCATTTTTTAAATTTTTATTGTATTTTCCCGCTTTCCATATTGAGAATGGAGAAACATCGACCGAAGAGGGTATATTTGAGTTAAAAAACGTCCCCTCGCAAATAAAAAAATTGAGCAAATTATTAGAAACCACGATTTGTGCAGAAAATATTTTTTAACCTTGCTCCCATAAAAAGTCGTACCCGGTTAGGATTGGTTACTTATTCATTAAGGTAGATGTTTTTAAATCTGATTTTCACATCAAAAAATTTCATATGTGATACCTTGAACAGCCTGATCAAACTGATCATCTTGCCTTCAGGTAAGAAATGATCTGCACTTGGAGTACCAATGCAGTGCCCTATGCACCACTGTGTGGTGGATAAATATAGGTGATAGTAATACCATAGGGTTGCGCGCGGCAGACGTATGAATCTGAAGACAGCAAAATTCCGGATCGAAATATAATTTTAGAGTTAGTTAATGCATTCTCCTTCTTCTTCTACGATGGCGCGACATCCTAAATCGAGCTTTGGCCTCCTTTCACTTCAGCTTCCAACACTGTCTGTCCTCGGCCGCCATCTTCCAGCCGGTCAGTTGCAGTTAGTGCATTTTAGGATATTGAAAATGTGTCCAAGATAAGAAAAAGGCCTTAAATTACCATCATTACCCCAAAAAATATCCATAGAGTTTGAGTTGCTATTAAACGATCTTCCGGGCACTTAATTCGGACAAAAACGGGTGCCCTTGGCATTTTAAATCGTCTCATTCAACACATCGTTGAATAATAATATCTTCATTTCTACCTCTTCAAGATGGTTGTCGTCAAAAATTTAATAAACAAAGTTTGCATGATTTTTTTGGTGTCTCATTTCCCTTTTGAACTAACCAGCGCTCTCCCCTAATTTGGACCCTTGTAATTTTTTCCTGTTGATACCTCAAATCCTTGGTTTATTACGATCGTCCCAGAATCCTGCAAGTCTTCAAAAGCAATATTCGAGCCTAAATCTCCGAAATTCCTGTTTCAAAGAGTGCACGAAAACTTCAGACTAGTGCTTTCTCAGTTTTTGGAGTGTGAAAGGCGCCATTTGGGATATTTTATTCAAA